>CM038703.1:13758193-13778193 GCA_021613375.1 Megaleporinus macrocephalus
TGTATGGCTGTAACTGCGTGGCTGTAACTGTGAGGCTGTAACTGTATGGCTGTAACTGCGAGGCTGTAACTGTGAGGCTGTAACTGTGAGGCTGTAACTGAGCGGCTGTAACTGCGAGGCTGTAACTGTATGGCTGTAACTGAGCGGCTGTAACTGCGAGGCTGTGACGGAGTGGCTGTAACTGCGAGGCTGTAACGGAGTGGCTGTAACTGTGAGGCTGTAACTGCGTGGCTGTAATAGTACAGCTGTAACTGTGAGGCTGTAACTGTGAGTCTGTAACTGCGAGGCTGTAACTGTATGGCTGTAACTGCGTGGCTGTAACTGTGAGGCTGTAACTGTGAGGCTGTAACTGCGAGGCTGTAACTGTGAGGCTGTAACTGTGAGGCTGTAACTGAGCGGCTGTAACTGAGCGGCTGTAACTGCGAGGCTGTAACTGTATGGCTGTAACTGAGCGGCTGTAACTGCGAGGCTGTGACGGAGTGGCTGTAACTGCGAGGCTGTAACGGAGTGGCTGTAACTGCGAGGCTGTAACTGCGTGGCTGTAACCGAGCGGCTGTAACCGAGCGGCTGTAACTGCGAGGCTGTGACGGAGTGGCTGTAACTGCGAGGCTGTAACTGTGCTGTTTGGCTCAGCAATAAAAACAAGACTCAGACTTCCGAGCGGGCTAAACCCAAAGTGTGCTAATAATAACGACATCCCAGCCGGCTCCGACCTGCTTGACCCCACGTAAGGTCAGGTCACGACATCAGAGGGGAAGAGGCAGTTGTTACAGACTGTTACTACTGAAGCAATGCAGGCCATGCCTGTCAAGTGTAGGCAGCCTGTAAGCATGTCTTCCAACATGCTATTAGGATTAGGGGGGGCTCAGGACCTCCAACACAAGACTTCTAGGTCCTCTGCCTATACCGAAACACAAACTTCTTATGGTTATAGCAGCAGGGCTCATCAGAATAAACACCACAGCGGTTCAGTTTGCAGGTGATTTTTATCGCTATCATGATAAACGGTCACAAGGAGCTCTTCCGAGCATATCGTGGGTTAACATCAGCTCTTCCACAGAACTGACCAACCACATGTTTCATAAAATTATGTAAAAAAAAAAGAAAAGTTGTCCAAGGTTTCAACCTGAAAGAGAGAGAGAGAGAGAGAGAATCTTCATAACTGGCCCAACTTCACTGAAATAAAGTGTTGAAAGTATGATGGGGTCCATGGACCCACCACCAGAGAAGATGCTTCTATTTTGCATTCCTTTGGAATGTAATACAACATTATGCTTTTCAGATCGTTAAGCTGAAGAAGTACTGAAAAGCGTTGTAACATTTACATGAATTTCTGAATTTCTCAGCATTTGGTACGTCCCCCCACTTTGCCTCAATGACGGCGTGAGCTCAAGTTGGCATGACCTCCATAAGTCTGTGCAAATTCCTCTCATGAGTAGATCAAATCTGCCTGAGAGTTGTCCGAACATGTGTTTCAATGGAAGAAACAGTACTAAAAAAAAAAATAAGACCCTTTGGTACAAAGAGCTTGTCAGTTTGCTCTGTTTTATGAACATACCTTAGTTTGAATGCTGACCAGAAACAGGGCAGAATCATCATCATCATCATCATCATCACTACTCTTAAACATGACACTAGACATGCACTGTGTCAATTCCAACTTATCACACCACAGAACAGTAAATAAAGTGTAGTGGATATTGCCAAACGTCCTCAGGTACTGGCTGATATTTCGCAGTACCGTCCACACCTTCAGGAACGACTCACGAACCAAGAGTAGATACCAAAATAAAAGTGACTGGGACAGACAGACGACGAGCAGGGAGCCAGAATGCAGCTTTGTGTCAGGTAAATAAAGAAGTGGGGGGAAAAGCAGCTCCAAACAACATTCTTCAACCTAAGATTGTGAGGCAAGTCTAAACACACCCCCGAGAAGCACAAACTTCTCCTCTCACAGGGTTCATGTGCAGACCCTGAATGCAATGTAGGCCTAACACAGTACAGGACACATCACGACACGCTACATTAGCAAATGACAAGTCATCACTTTTTTCTAACACACTAATTCAGTGGCATCAAATGAGGAAGAAACCACAGCAGCATTAAAGTGATCCATCATTTCTAGCTTTTTTTTTTTTATAAAGAGTTTTTGAACGTATTATTCTGATGAGCCTCCTCGCTTAATGTTTGTAAGAAGAGCTCTGGTTATTTATTGTTTTCATCTTTGAATATCATCCTGAATTCTTGGAACAAGAGAAAAGCTCAAGACACTTCACTGGCTAAACAAAAAAGATATATTTTATTTTTGTTTATTTTTACTATTATTATTATTATTATTATTATTGCTGCTTTCTAGCATAACACATGCAAAACTGTTGGTCTTGATTTAAACTTGCTTTATTCAAATGCAAGCCAAACGATCTGAAACCGAATGATGTAACAGGTACGCCAGCGTAACCAATATGTACAGGTCCAAATTTACTACAAACTCAAATTCTACATCATTTTGCATTTATGCTTTTATTTTGATTCTAGTTTGCATGTTTCCATGTGTTTGTTTGTGTGAGTTCTGGAGTGCTTGTCAATATAAACAAGAGTCTCTTACATACTCTTTGAGCACTATATATATATATATATATATATATATATATATATATATATATATATATATATATATATATATATATATATATATATACACACACACACACACACACACACAAAAAAAAAAAAAAAAAATATATATATATATAAATAGATAAATAAAAAAAAAATATATATATATCTATATATATCTATCTATATATATCTATCTATATATATATATATATATATATATATATATATATATATATATATATATATATATATATATAATTGTTATTATTATAATTTTTTTTTTTTTTTTTTTTTTTAAAAAGCTTTAGCTTTTAAAAACTGAACCACCTTAAACTGTCAGCTTAACTAGCTGGTGGACGTTTAAAATATAATATTAGATTTACATGCCTACTTTTGATGGGAATGGGAAGGACAATATGATTCTAACTCCTAGTTAAGTGTGTGGCTTCATAAGAGTAAAATAAATGACAGGCTTTTCTTTTAAATAGTGTATGTACTTTGTACATATCAAATGCATTTTATTTTACTGAATAGTGCAGAAGGCTTTATTCCAGTTGGCCTCTCAACACTGTCCACTAACTGGTCAGAACTGCCACTAAAGACTAGCGTTAACCACTGCTAGTCTTCCTAGCTAATGCTAAAGTTGCAGTTTAGAGGACGCTGCATGTAAAGTGGTACATCATGGTGAATGCAATTAACGCCTGGGCTTTACTTGAAAGTATATGCTGTTTATATAATAAAATAATAAATAAAAACATGCCAAAAGCGTGCGCTCCTACATAACCAGTGGCAAGCCATGTCTTTATGGAAGTTATGGTAAATCAAGGCATTCACGTGATCAGCCAATAAGATCGTTGAGGCCTATGCAATGCAGGTAAATCCTTATTCCTTAGGGAATGTATCCCAGGGTGCATCACAATCACACTAAGCAGTAAAGGCTATGATGATACTTGCATACTATGGAGCTCTGTGTAGAAGTAAAACTCGGCTACACTCAACAACAAGTGTAATTAATATGATATCCGGCTCAGAGTGCTGCGCAAACAGCCCAGACGAGTCAGTTACAGTAAATGAACGGCGGACGTGAAGAACGTTAACCTGTTAACATGAAAGCAGAGTGAGGCTTTTACAGATAGACAAATGGGACTGCTGGCATTTACTGAAGGAAAACATTCAGCCTCTCTACTCAAGGATACCGAGTCCACTGCACGGCGAACGGAGGAGGAGTGGAAATGCCACGTCGCAGCAGGCTACATTTTCAGACTGCAGAATTAGTATTAGGTCTATATGTGCACGCAGGCTTTTCAGAGGTCTGAACTGAAGACCCTAAAGCAAGCAGACCAATACAGATGGAGAAACACCTCCCAGACTCTGAATCTACTTCAACATCCATCCCCTCCAAAACCAGCCTCAGCCACAGCAGGGTCTTACACTCCCTTACAGAGGGACACTGGGGGTGTGTCTGCCTGCACCAGTACCAGTCACAGAACCCAGTGAAGTAGTGCATCTTTGTATATGTGCGCTCGTACACGTGCAGGTTGGCTTGTGTAACGGGTGGTCCGTCGTTGGAACGTGTGTTGTGTTCAGTGTGAGGGTTTTAACAGGAGATGTGCAAATATTTTTGTGTTCCACTGTCATTTAATTTTATTATTGTTCCTGTATTCTCTGCTCCCTCGCTACGCTAAATTTAGCCTGTCCCCCACGGAGTCCCACTGAGCGCCGCTCTCCTCTCCCATTTCAGGAGCAGCCAGAGCAGAAAGGAGGGAGGCGTGTGCGGGTGTGTGTGAGAGAGGAGGGGAGGGGGTTACTGCAGGACACACCCGCACAGTGCGGTCTTTCTTTCTCTCTGTCCACTGGTCAGTCTGAACACTATTCCGTCTGGCTCGCTGTCTGCCTGCCTGATTGCTGTCTGTCCGCTTTCCGCAGCGACAGCACGATGAGGACAGCAAACTGTGCTGTCATAATATTAAAACACTGCTGCCCACCGCAACTGCTACACGCCTGACTGTACACTCAAATTCACTGGAGGGCCTTTAATGGGACATGACATGTCTAATGGTACAAATGCTAATGGCATTAGTTTGACCAGTCTTGCACAAACAACAATCTAGATAGCACCAGCAGTAAATGGTTAGGTGCTGGTTAGGGAGAGGTTAGGGAGAGGTTAGGTGCTGGTTAGGGAGAGGTCAGGTGCTGGTTAGGGAGAGGTTAGGTTCTGGTAAGGGAGAGGTTAGGTTCTGGTTAGGGAGAGGTCAGGTGCTGGTTAGGGAGAGGTCAGGTGCTGGTTAGGGAGAGGTCAGGTGCTGGTTAGGGAGAGGTTAGGTGCTGGTTAGGGAGAGGTCAGGTGCTGGTTAGGGAGAGGTTAGGTTCTGGTTAGGGAGAGGTTAGGTTCTGGTTAGGGAGAGGTTAGGTGCTGGTTAGGGAGAGGTTAGGTGCTGGTTAGGGAGAGGTTAGGTGCTGGTTAGGGAGAGGTTAGGTTCTGGTTAGGTGCTGGTTAGGGAGAGGTTAGGTGCTGGTTAGGTTCTGGTTAGGTGCTGGTTAGGGAGAGGTTACGTGCTGGTTAGGGAGAGGTCAGGTGCTGGTTAGGGAGAGGTCAGGTGCTGGTTAGGGAGAGGTTAGGTGCTGGTTAGGGAGAGGTTAGGTTCTGGTTAGGGAGAGGTCAGGTGCTGGTTAGGGAGAGGTTAGGTGCTGGTTAGGGAGAGGTTAGGTGCTGGTTAGGGAGAGGTTAGGTTCTGGTTAGGTGCTGGTTAGGGAGAGGTTAGGTGCTGGTTAGGTTCTGGTTAGGTGCTGGTTAGGGAGAGGTTAGGTGCTGGTTAGGGAGAGGTTAGGTGCTGGTTAGGGAGAGGTTAGGTTCTGGTTATGTGCTGGTTAGGGAGAGGTTAGGTGCTGGTTAGGGAGAGGTTAGGTTCTGGTTAGAGAGAGGTTAGGTGCTGGTTAGGGAGAGGTTAGGTGCTGGTTAGGGAGAGGTTAGGTGCTGGTTAGGGAGAGGTTAGGTTCTGGTTAGGGAGAGGTTAGGGAGAGGTTAGGTGCTGGTTAGGGAGAGGTTAGGTGCTGGTTAGGGAGAGGTTAGGTGCTGGTTAGGGAGAGGTTAGGTGCTGGTTAGGGAGAGGTTAGGTGCTGGTTAGGGAGAGGTTAGGTTCTGGTTAGGTGCTGGTTAGGGAGAGGTTAGGTGCTGGTTAGGTTCTGGTTAGGTGCTGGTTAGGGAGAGGTTAGGTGCTGGTTAGGGAGAGGTCAGGTGCTGGTTAGGGAGAGGTCAGGTGCTGGTTAGGGAGAGGTCAGGTGCTGGTTAGGGAGAGGTTAGGTGCTGGTTAGGGAGAGGTTAGGTTCTGGTTAGGGAGAGGTCAGGTGCTGGTTAGGGAGAGGTTAGGTGCTGGTTAGGGAGAGGTTAGGTGCTGGTTAGGGAGAGGTTAGGTGCTGGTTAGGGAGAGGTTAGGTTCTGGTTATGTGCTGGTTAGGGAGAGGTTAGGTGCTGGTTAGGGAGAGGTTAGGTTCTGGTTAGAGAGAGGTTAGGTGCTGGTTAGGGAGAGGTTAGGTGCTGGTTAGGGAGAGGTTAGGTGCTGGTTAGGGAGAGGTTAGGTTCTGGTTAGGGAGAGGTTAGGGAGAGGTTAGGTGCTGGTTAGGGAGAGGTTAGGTGCTGGTTAGGGAGAGGTTAGGTGCTGGTTAGGGAGAGGTTAGGTGCTGGTTAGGGAGAGGTTAGGTGCTGGTTAGGGAGAGGTTAGGTGCTGGTTAGGGAGAGGTTAGGTGCTGGTTAGGGAGAGGTCAGGTGCTGGTTAGGGAGAGGTTAGGTGCTGGTTAGGGAGAGGTTAGGTGCTGGTTAGGTGGCGGTCCTCTGGTAACTGAGAAGACCTCTAACGCTGCAGCTGACAGTGGTAGTGTGGATGTTGGAAGTTTACCTTAACTTGTGCTGCTCACAACAGTGTATTTAAAGGAGGAACGTGTGAGAAAAAAAATAACAAAAAGGTTTTTAGTTTAAAACACCCCAAAGTAAACAGACTGTGAAGAACAAATAGCTCTGATGGTAAGTGAGTATTGTGTTGGATAGATATATACTAAAGTGAGCACGCGCTAACCAGCTAGCCCTGGAACAGCCTGTAACGTAATACCACTCTGTACCCCAGGAGGTGACAGTGAGTCACTGTTGTCTACCTTCAGCCCCCACATAAGCAGATGAATATGAAGCACGTACAGTTTTGGCAAGGAAAAAAAATGTTTGAAAAACACACGCGTGGAGTATGAAGGTGACAGATCTTCATTATTGCTCTTTTAATTTAGTAAAAAAAAAAAAAAAAAAAAAAAAAAACAGAAGTGTGAATGTCATAAAAGCAGCACCGTCTAGGAGTCTGTGTCCACTGGGCTTAACCTTTACCTCATTTCACCTGAGGCTGCAAGAAACAGCCATCCAGTTTAACGTGTTCACTGGTGTCTTTCTATGTTTTGCACTTAGTATATTTATTTTTTTATTTATGTATTTATTTATTTATTCCAAAAAGTCACAGATTCCTTTATTTATTTATTTTATGGACAGCAAAATAAATAAGTATTATTAACTAGATGTATTATACAAACACACACACACACACACACACTAATATATATATATATATATATATATATATATATATATATATATATATATATATATATATATATATATATATATAAAGGATGCACCGATACCAATACCAGCTTTTCAGGTCTCTGCCGATACGGAGTACCAATATCGATACCAACTCTGACTTAAATGCTCGATATATAGCTATAAATCCTGATATTTATAGTGTTCCACTTTTTATATGTTGTATTTTGTGCTAGTTTGCTTCTTTGTACTTGCTTGGATGAAGTGGCTATTCTGTCATTACAAATTTTTTATTTTTTTTGCTGCTGCCCGTCTTAATCGAAAAATAGTCCCCCACCACGGACATGCTGTTGGCTTTAGTCAAGCGCCATTTACTGTGCCAGTATCGGCGCTCATACCGATACGATAAGATATATATATATATATATATATATATATATATATATATATATATATATATATATATATATATATATATATATATATATATATATGACAAGGTCATCAAACCTACATGAGCTAAATCAAACAGCAACCTTGATTTGAAAACTACTGTTTTGGACTTTGTCTAAAACACTGAGTGAGATTACGGAAGCGGAGCTGGATAGGCCTGACTGCTCAGAGGTTAGGCTGTGTTGCTCGAGGGAAGAGCAGAGATAATAACACACCGAGTTCATTTCTTTCCTCTATTTTACCTGCAGATGTTAAACTGAAACCACAGTGAAATAGACACTTCCTGTCAGGAGAAGCGTGAGACTCTCTTCAAACCCTCTTACAGATTACAGGCTGTCTGTGGGACCCAGGCCAACAATTACACAGTCACAGCTGCACATACACAATACACTGATTTTCATATACACTGCAAAGGCAGGAGTTCCAAAGCAAAGACAATTTGTCAACAATAACGTGGGTTAAAAAGGCAAGCATTTAAAAAAAAGTTATTAAAAGAAGACCAAAGGGTCACCGCTGGATAAAGAGAAAACAAAGAAAGAAAGAAAAAGAAAAATCAAGCTTGCCTCTTAGTTGAGATCTGAAAAATGAACAGGTGTTTCTGTCCATTCTTCCACTATAAGAGAATGAAATGGTGTGTAGCTGTTAAGAAATCCTTCCTGAGGAAACCAAATAGACAAAAATCCAACAAAGATGCTGCTGGTGTTCTCAGAACAATAGACTGACCACCCCACGGTCCAGACCTTATCACTAAATGTGTTTGTGGTTCCAGCAGACAATTTCTAAAGTGCAATTCCAGCTGGATTAGTTTTACCAGAATGTTATTTATGCGTGATGTGATGCGTGAAGGATCTGATTATGCGTGAAGGATCTGTGTAATTTTCCCCAAATTACCCCAAATAGCTCGGATGGAAACATCTCCATTATGTGACAGGCTCCACACTTCCAAACAATAACATCACATTGTGTGGCTAAGTGGAATCTTGACCGGCATCAGGCTTGTAAAGTGGGTTCATTCAACTTCAATCAAATGTCGTCCAACAAGACAGATGACTCCTTGTAATTCGGCCATCACCAAAAGTGTTCTGGATTTTAGAAGTCTTGTCATGAATGTCAGGATTAAGAAACGGGGTCAAATCATTTCATCTGCTAGGCTACTGTGCGGTTGTGTTATTACATTACTTTGAAGACGATTGGAACAGGACCACTATTACTGTGAGTTTGGAAAATTATGGAAAGTTTTTTGCTCCAGAATTATTATTTAGCATTATTATTATTTTAGAAACTACAGACACCAAAAGACATGTACTGCAGATAGGGGTCACAAGAAATTCACAGCTCTCATCGGGAATCACTCAAATGACAGCACCTCCTCAGGTAAAACTAATCCAGCTCAAATAGAGCATAAGCCTGAACGGTGGGCGTTCTTTGAAAACCTGAAAGCAAACCTCTCAAAAAAAGAATGAAAGCCATCATAAAGAAAACGATGGCCAGACTAAAGGAGAAATTCATATTATACTTAGTGACTGGAGCTTCTATGTTTTACTTTTATTTGAAAAATGTGTTTCTGATGCGTTCTGATGCTCAGAGATGAATAACTTTCACTTACTGGGCACTTTGAAAATTAATTAATAAAGGGTGGTCTCTGATTTTTGCAAAGTACCATACAGAAGCTGTCCCATGCATTTGTAGAGACCACTTATACCTCCTGATCTCGCAGCCTATCAGACACTGGAAGTGAGACTGAGCCTTTCTAGCTCTCTCAAAGGACTGACACAGTAAGCTCAACTGACTCATCACGAGGCACTGCACACTGCTCAGAGAGAGAGAGAGAGAGAGAGAGAGAGAGAGAGAGAAAGAGAAAGAGAAAGAAAGAGAGAGAGAGAGAGAGAGAGACAGAGAGAGAGAGAGAGAGAGAGAGAGAGAGAGAGAGAGAGAGAGAGAGAGAGAGAGAAAAAGAGAAAGAGAGAAAGAAAGAGAGAGAGAGAGAGAGATAGAGATAGAGAGAGAGAGAGAGAGACAGACAGAGAGAGACAGAGAGAGAGAAAGAGAGAAAGAAAGAGAGAGAGAGAGAGAGAGACAGAGAGAGACACAGAGAGAGAGAGAGAGAGAGAGAGAGAGAGAGAGAGAGAGAGAGAGAGAGAGAGAGAGAGAGAGTCTAGCAAGGGAGCTCACAGAATTGCAGCTAGTCTCATCCAGTGCATCCAGTGCCAGGACGTTGGGATGAAGACATTAGTCCTCCTCCACACTCCCACTCCTTCCCCCGCACCTGACAAATGGCCTCCTCTTCCTCCTCCCTTCCTCTCATCTCTCTCACCCAGTGGTATGACCATCAGGGGACGGGGAGGGGACCACAATGGAAATCACATCCATATGAAGGGGGGTTGTGGGGGTAGGAGGGGGTAGGAGGACTGATGCAGTAAAGATATAAAATATAAGCCAACAACAAAACCACTGGCTTTCCTCACCACCACAGGAGTCAGGAGAGGACATCAGAACAGGTTCTGACGGAGTCCACTTTAAAGCTCCGCTCAGGAATCAGGCAGCGGTTTGTTTATATTTGCTCAGTCAGGAAAAAAGCACTGTGGAGGTTTTCACTCACTGAAGTACCAACATTGCACACGTAACCTCAAAGGTTCAATAATTTACAAACAAAACATTACATTCTGAACACTGAAATTGGAAAAATGAATCCAGTTTCAATGTAATATGGTACAATTATATCCCCTAACAACAGGCACTTAAGATGTAGCCCTGAGGGTACCATCTCATGCATGGGGGGGGTATTCTATATATGAAGCATGCGCTTTCCAAACTTTCCACAAAGAAATGATCCACTCCATAATAATCCAACACAGGAGAAGCAATCATTACATATACTCAACTGGTTAAACTGTACGTGCTTCTTCTGTTGTTGAAAGTTTGGTGAACACTACTCTCAAAGCACATCGTTAAAAAGATTTTACTCATCAATAGGTTTGACATATAAAGTCTATTTTAGAGACGAGAACAAAGATACAGAGCGTAGCTAAAAACAGCAGTAAGCGAAAAGGTTTAAAGGGACTTCATTGTGCTCTCGTCCATTTGTACCAGCAGCAGTCATCACAGTCATTGCGACATCACAATAGATATAATAAATATACAGAGATTTTTCAGATCTTAGTATTATAACACACAACTACACGAACAGGTTTGGCAATGCTTACAGCAGCAGTGCGCCCTTGTGCTGCTTGTTAATGTTGGAGTGGAGCTGAAAATGGATTACAACACTGCCATCCAGGCAATCTAAGGAATCTGTGTATTGATACTCTGTTCTTGAGAATCGATACAGTATAACAAAACATAAAATCCTGATATTCGATATTTTGATATTTTCTTACATCCCTATTCATTACTTGGTAGCAGTATTAGCCTTGCAGTGAGTCAAGTGGTCTTTATTGCCCACTGGAACATCAAACGTATTGCCAACTACACATGCCTCGACTGTACAGCTAAATGTATAACAAGGGGACGGTTGTGTATTACTGCCAGTATGTAATACTGCTATAATAATAATAATAATAATAATATCTGAAATAATGTGCCAATTATTACTGACATTATGATTAGCCCACCTCTGGATTCATACTTGCGGCAAAGCTTTGGATGGTGGCACCACTTGAAAGCCCCACATAGTGTCACACACTCCCCTCCCACTGGCTGAACCAGCAAACTTGAACACAAACTACCATCAGGGTTCAAACAATGAAAACGTGTTACAGGTGTCCAAGCATGGCCTTTAGCATGAGAATAAGATGGACATACAAACAACTCAATCTCTCTTCCAGGACTTAAACCAGCTACAGACGGCGTGACAGCAACGTCTTTAGGGTGAATTTCAGCAGGTGCTGGACTTTACCTGGCAGCTGAAGCAGCATGGTGCCCGTCTGCGCGTACTGCCACCTGTGCTGGTCCACCAGTGACGTCATGCTGCCCTGCCAGCGGCTCGACAGATCTGCAACATCCCTTACAGCCCCGCAGTGCAGATTCATGACTTCAGCTCTCTAAGGAGTCACAAGTACCATAACTACACAAGACTGACACTGACTGCAATTTTCTGCCTATGATGGAGTTCCGACTCGAGCAGCGAGTGATGGATAATGTAGTCCAAAGCAGACGCATCACAGCGTCTTCAAAACGCTCCATCAACCTGGCCATCGAGAGCGGCATGACAGCAGAGGCATTCTCTCCCCTGCTGATTAGATTTACAACGTGCCTGAGATGCTGGGCTAAACCCCACAGCCTTTGCTGTAAACAGGCTGGCAGTAAGTAAGCCCCTGTAAACAGCTGTCATGCCTGGATTTAAGGAAGGAATAGGCTTTGTCCGTCATTGCCTCTAATCCCCCTCAGTCTTAATACTCTAGAGACAGAACGTGTTTGACTGGAGAGGGGCAGAAAGGCAGCCGGCTCCTGCCCCAGTGCCCATTATCGGCGGGGGACATGTGCTAATCAATGTACAGTCCAGTAGGTTCGCTTAATGGATGCTACATTTAAAGGAATAGACTGACCAGAAGTAAACTTCGCATGCTGCTGTGGTTAATGAGAAGTTAAAGCTGGTAGTTAGTATTACACAGAGGAGAATGAGAATCGGTCCCAAACACTCGTTTCTTACAACACCAGTGTAAGCAATTCACAGGTCTTCCAAGAGGTCAGTGTGTCCAGCCCAAGACACAAACCAGAAAATTTTAATTCTGCTGCTGTGACAAAAGAGAACAGAGGATTAGTGAGGAGCGTCTTGGAAAGTGTGGAGATCAGCTTTAGCCTCAGAAATGGCTCTCTCCTGTAGCCCTGCCCCTTGACCACCAGCTTTACCGCTGCAAAGCTCTACTGCCCAACAACACAGTTAGGGAAACTCAGGATGCACCAGTCCAACTACTTCTCCTGTCTGAGTTTTACATGGAATGTCTTTAAAGACAGAATACAGGTAAACATGTATGCAGGTGACATGAAAGTAGGTTTGTGCGATATAGCAGTACTGATCGCGGCCCAGCGTATTGGATCAGTGCATCACTAATAGACAGCTTTGCCAATGTGCATGTTAAACAGTTGGATAAAAGCATCTGCAATTTTTAAAAAACAATGTTTGGGGTGTTGCACCACTAAATATCTTCCAACTCCACAGATCCAAGTATGTAACAACAGATGGAAAATAAGCACAGTCACCACCAAAACCAAACTTTTACCATATAAAAGTATCCGTGTGCGTCCAGGGCAATACTGCATGATGCAGGTTTGTTACCTCATCCTTATTTATCCTCGTCATTGACCACCAGCTTTACCGCCAGCCCAACAATAATATTAGGGAAACTTAGGGATGCACCAGTCCAACTACTTCTCCTGTCTGAGTTTTACATGGAATGTCTTTAAATGACAGAATACGTGTGCAGGTGATATGAAAGTAGGATTGTGCGAAGATGACAAAAAAAAAAATCATATTTTCTGTAATTTTTGTTGATAATGATAAACAATATTTTAAAAAATGTTTCTTTAAAAATGTGTTTGTAAAAATATCTGGCTGACTAGCTTGCATGTCTAGGATATTAACATCAATCCATCCATTATCTTCCACTTTATCCTGCTAGTTAGGGTCATGAGGGGGGCTGGAGCCAATCCCAGCATCATCAGGCGAGGGCACTGTTTAGTGAATGACGCTAAAAGTTTGCTGAGTGTGTCTTTAGTCAGACATTATAGCTGGTTTAGGTCTGTGTTGGACAGTGGACTCCCGAAGCTCTTCATACTCCTCATACTCTGTGCTGGTTTGTTTGGAGATGACGGAACAGGTTAGCTGTGTATTTAAACAGATTCATTTTGACATGTTGCTCTTGTGTGATCATTGTGGTGCCTCTGTGTGAACCAGCCAATCAGAGCAGAGCTCATCAAATTATTCATGAGCTTTACCAAAAAAAGAAAAACAGCTTGTTTCCTTCTAGGGCCAAATCATAGGGTCTAAATGGGCATGTAAAACCACATATATGCATTTTTAACCCCAACCAAAGCCACATTCCTTCTAAGCAGACATCAGGAAACTATTTGTAATGCAGAAAAACGTATTCTGTGCCACCTTTTATTAAAAAAAAGAACAGAAATTTAACTGTTTGGAATGACTCGCTTTATTCTTTGAGCCACAGTGACAAAAAAAAAAAAAACAGCATTGATAGTTAAATAATATTGAACTTTAATATCATTTGACGTCTGTACTAATCGCAGTCCAGCGCATTGGATTAGAGCATCACTAAAAGACATCTTTGCCAATGTGTATGTTAAATAGTTGGACAAAAGCATCTGCAATTACAAAACAAGGTTGGGGGCGGGGGTTGGGGGGGCACCACTGAACTCCACAGATCCAAGTATGTAACAATAGATGGAAAATAAGCACAGCCACCACCAAAACCAAACTTTTACCACATTAAAGTATCGGTGTGTGTATAGGGTAATACTGAACCATGACGCAGGTTTGTTACCTCATCCTTATCTATCCTCGTCACTACAGGGGCCCGTTCAATCTTTTAGATTGTGTCAATAAAACCAAAGGAAGTCCATTAAGTCCAGTGACGCTCTTCCTATGGACACCTCAGGTTCCGAACCATAAAAGCAGACCACAGCTTCTGCATAAACCTCTAGGAGGCCTTCCATTAACTCCTCTCAGGGGACAAACGCCAGTCCTCAGAGTGAGCTAAGCAATAAGCTGTAATGATGATGGGAGGGAATGGAGAGGGAAGCTGGCCAGTGTGATTCTGTGGGGGTGGTCTTGGAACAGAGGGTATGGAGGTGTGTGTTAAAGATCTCTGCCAGAAGGACAACAACCTATCCATCGTAGCCAAGGAAACACTTCTATCTGCATGAGAAGGCGACTGAGTTCAAACCTCCTCAGTCCTACTGATAGAATACAACTTGTACTGAAGTGATAAGTATCGAGTGAAGCGTAGGTGAGCTTATATTTGTGTGTATACATGTTTACATATGTCACAGGCTTCACACTAATGTTTCAGTTACATTAGTGTTACACAGACATTACAGACAACATAACTGGCCCATATTAGGGCTACTGGTCTAACTACTGGTTATTAAATCAGTCCATTCATGACTTTCATGAATCGATTAATTGGGGAAATCATGACCTTCGTGGTACTGAATTAGTTAATCTACAGAGTTTTATAAATATAATTTTCTGATGGAAGGATCGATCAGCTACGTATCGGTATCACACGATTTTTAATCAAAACATGCAACTGGCCGATACTTCTTCAGTTGAGCCGATCCCGAGAGCCAATTGGGAGCGGCGGAGCTACACTTAAGCCATATTCCTTAAAATAAAAAATAAAAATAATAATAATAATAATAATAATAATACTAATAATAAAATAAACGTTTTCTTTTCTTAATAATTACAAGGTAGGAACTCAGACTCTGCTGTATTTGTGTGTTTGACTATATGACTAAGTGGAGCACTGTGAACAGAAAGCCCAGTGAAAAGGGTCAGTGAGTAAAGAGCACGGCAGTCCAGTCCAGGTGCTGAACGGCTGATACGGATGGAGTGACTGGCGACAGTGAAGGCCTGTGATAAATGCAGGTGTCACTGACACACATCACAAGACTGACGCTGACAGAGAGGCTGTTACCTTAAACAGGACGTCGTACTATGACAAACTATCCTCAGTCGCCAGCACTCAACAACAGCCACTCCGTCTAACTTTAATACGAGTTCAGTACAAGCCTACAGCGCCTCGGTCAGTTTTAAAACCTTACTGTGCTCCTCGTTCAACTCCCACTTTCACTCTACAGAAACTCAACCAGAGTGTCCAGACTCATCCTAAAGAAAGAAAGGATGACCAGTGGTCAGATCACCATGTTGTGCATAGCTGGTGTAACTGAGGACTGTGTATGCGCAGTCATACCTACAGGAATTAGCAGCACGCATGACAAGACCTTCTGAAAAGGTTAAAGGTCTACTGGTGGATACATCTGCTAAACAACATTTACACAGAAACACTGCAATGGGACACGTCCAGTGAGCACAAACCTGCTTTTTTAAGAGTTACAAAATATTAATTACAATATCTATTGCTGTGAAGAAGTTAGGCGATTCTTTATATTCAGTAAGGTCCAGTTAGAGGAGATTTCCTCAGGCCGATCTGGACTGTCATCATTTCTAACTTGTGTTGTGATTCAGTGACATATCCTATATACTGAAGTAGCCTAGTATCAGCATCTTATACATCAGCAACTGAAAAACAAGACAAATTACACATATCGTTCAGTATATTTCAGTATATTTACTGTTAAAATTAAAGATGAAAGAATCGATTGGCTATGTATCGGTATTGGCCAATTTTTAATTAAGATATGCGAACAGTGATCAGCTGATATTTCTCCAATTTAGCCTGAACACCGTGCAGACCAGATCTGACCGGTACGAACAGAACAGCAGCAACAATTCAAGATCAACATTTAATGATTGCAGTTTTTGTTTACAATAACCAGAGTCTGCATTTAATGACTGCAGTGTTGCTGCATTTATTTAATTAGCTTTTTTTGTTTTAAATTGAATGATTGCAGTATTGGGGATATTTGTTTGATTTACTTTGTTTATTTACTGTTAAATAGGTAAAAATATTTAGCTGTTTCACATGAGCTCGTTAAAATGATAATAAACCAGTTTCGACCGTGTCTCATGACTTGCTTGCTCTAATAACTACATGTAGCCCTGCTGTGGCATATAGCCCCGCCCTAAATCTGTATCGCTTATTGGCCGATCACACTAAAAGGTGATCGGCGATTGGAGTCAGCCTCAAAAACACCGATCAGTTCATCTCTAGCTGAAATGCTGAACTGAATCAATTATTTGTAAAATTTCAATTGAATATATTTTCCCCTCACTTCAAGTAAAAACAAGGGCTACATTAAAAAAAAGAATGCTTTTGAAAAAGATCTTAGTGTTTATTTATAGTAAAAGTTTAAAAAAAACATGCGTCTTGTTAACTCAGTTTCACATCTTGTTGGTTTGGAGCTGCCTGTGGGAAGAAAAAACATACGTCTCTCCATTCCTGCTTTAACAGGTGGTTTTCACTGACAACTTTTCTTTATTAGAGCACAAAATTCTTTCTCCGACTGCTGCTTCTCACCTCGCCTATCTGTGTGCCAAAAGCCCGAATCTGCACAGATCTGATTGGCCTTTGGTGATCTTACAATGCATGTGATTGGACTGTGAGTTTACTGCGCCGCAAAGCCCGTATACCATAAAGACAAGAAAACCTCCGCCAGAAAATCAGAAAACCAGACGAAAGCTTCAACCAGAAAAACTCTCTTCCTCAGTATTTAGTTTATCTGACTTTCAGCTTCCTTTCTTTCAGGGAGGCTTGATTAGAGATTTTCACAGCAAAGATTCAGCCTCTAACGTAAACAGAAACATAGTGACGTTGAGGGTCCAAGCTTTTTCGTTTGATTAGCATTTTTTCATTTCTTCTTGTTTGTTGTTTTCTTTTCTCCTCTAGGTGAGGGCTTCTTGACAGCTACTCATCCTTTCAGACCTGCCGTGTTATGGATTGTATCAGATCTGAAGCGAGACTGGAGCTTGATTTCTCCCTCTTTCTCCCAAAGATAAAAGCTTAAGTCTTGTTTATCTGATGGTCTCCGTTTTGGTGGTTTAAAAAATCTCAACTGCAGTATCTATTACTACTATTTCCTGATTCAAATGGATGATCTTCAATCCAAGTTCTCAGCAGTATCAAGAAAACAAAGACCTTTACAGCTGTTTCAATAGGAAATTAAATAAATGCATGTCGGTCTCCAAGTTTTGCACAGAACTGTTTTTATTTTCGCCCCATAAATATTTTTTCATGATATTTTCTGCCAGCCCCCCCGAGTTCAGGCCTCCTAATAACAGGGTAGGGTAAAGCAAGAGCACACTCGACTCACACAAAAGAAAAGGAGAGGGAGAAAAAGAGGACAGGGAGTAGGACTGCTTTCAGTTCACTGCAGCATTACAATCTCTAACAAAGGCTTATAAAGTGAGAGTCTCCCCCTCGCACATGCACACACACCATATCAGCAGTAGAAGCAGTGAGCTACGCTATCAGGGGAAGTGCAAAGTCAGTTTATATTACTACTCGTCAATACATAATATAGAGAGGGTATTTGAGCATGCTCAGAAAAGTAGACCCTCTAAAGATTACAGGGCAGAACACCACAGCAAAGCCTACTGACCTTTAAGATCTAAACGAGTACTATATAGATAGACAGATACTTTATTGATCCCAGAGGGAAATTCAAGATCTGTGCAGTGAAACACTCACATATACACACACACACTAGTGAACAGACACACTAGGAGGCAGTGAGCACACTTGCCCGGAGCAGTGGGCAGCCCTACCTCAGGGCCCGGGGAGCAGTCAGGGGTTAGGTGTCAAGGGCACTAAAGTCATGTACTGTCAGTTCATGGGATCAAACCAGCAACTTTCTGGTCACAAGGCTGGTTTCCTAACCTCCAGCCCACGACTGCCCCCCTAATTGAACGGGAACCGAACCCGGGCCGGGAGGTGAGAGAGCTAAATTCTAGCCACTGGTCCACCAGGGACAAAGCGCAAGCTCTCCTGGTCCATACCGGGATCGGACCCTCGACCTGGGTGTTATTAGCTCCACGCCCTAACCATCTGAGCTAACCGTTAAACTAAATCTCTGCCCATCAGTTTTAACATACCTAGCTTCACTCTAACAAAATGAGAACCTGCTAAACTTAAACTGACTTTAAATATAAGGCAGTGAGCAGTTTCTGAGTTTGATGAATAAGTATGGATGTAACAATACACTCTACTCAAGATGCAGTGCCATTCACGATGCTCACGATATGATTTTCAAAGTTTCCTTTTATTATTTATGTAAAACAAAAAAAAATTAAATGCTGTATTTTGCTTATCTTATCTTTATCAAAGTAAACTGAAGTGAATACAAGCTCATAAAAAAGTGCTAAGACTATTAAATCATTATTAAATAAATAAATCAGCTGTAGTAGTTGTAGTTTGAGCGTCTGTTCGAAGTGGGAGGGCTGTCACGAAACCAGGTGCCGTCAGCCATTAGCGTTCATCCCAAACTGTCAAACCCACCCCCTCTGAAAACTCGAGCCTGGAGAGCAGCCAACGGTAGTGCGTTTTGTGTGCTTGGAAAAATCTCAAATCGAGAAAGAAAAAGACAGTAAAGGATGTAAAGACAGTTTGAACAGTGTTTATGAACAATGCACGTGCAGTTCTTCTTTCTGAGTTTTATTTTTGCACATGTGAAAATTTTACCTGAGTGAAATGTTAAAACGTGCACGGCGTACGTTAAACTAACGTGATGTACTGCCGTCAAATAAGCGAGGCAGACAGCGCCAGCGCCCTCTGCTGTTTCAAAAGGCTGCCGATTAATTTTACATATTAATTCATTTCAGTCGAGGCATTTTTGCATTTATTATAAACTGTCTCGCGATGCATCAACTGTCTTGTGTTTACGTCACGCTGGACTACTGCGCTAAACTGTCAGGACTTTATTCTTTCAATTCTTGTTACGGTATTTGTAACCATACAGAAATAAATCCTACATCGAATGATTCACTGCAGCAGCATCAGCAGATACGCACATGAAAAATACTGTACAAGAGAAACAGTACACTATGGTGCATCTGCAGTGAACATACAACACAAAGATAAAAACCACCAACCACACTGTAACCAGGCATTCATCAGGAAATCTTCCTGAAGCTGTTCTTCTCAAATCTCATCTGCCTTCTGAGCCATTAAGCAGCCCTGAAATTCCAATTTCTGGTCACTTCCGTTTTCCTAATGACATTTTAATATCTTTGGCGATCAGGTGGCTTATGAAAACTCCATTCCCACACTAGGCCAGTAACCCATCACCACAAATTCATCCCTCTTAAAAAATAGAACCACCTCTCAAAGCATAATAGACATAGTCAGACTTTACAGTCATTCAAATTTACACTGTACAGTGTATTAGAGCGAAATTATGTTGCATTGGCTCAGATTAGATCAGGGATAAAACATTTAACCTAATAGAATGTAGTGCAGGTGTAGTGTACATGTGCAGTGTAGTGCATATCGTCGCTGTCCAATTAAAAAAAAAAAAAAACATGAATTTGTCAATTTTAATTTTTATACATAATTTGAACACAACAGTTGCCATGGACATTGTCTACAATTTCCATGATAAATGGACTAATAAAAATGCTTCAAAACCACTTGAAAAAAATCTGGTTCCTTTGACTTACATTGAAAGTAAAAGTAAAGTTTTTGGCCTCCTATTTTGGAGATGCTTGTTTTCCATA
>CM038703.1:13783193-14043193 GCA_021613375.1 Megaleporinus macrocephalus
GTTACTAAGTGGTATAAGGAGACTGGACAAGCCAGGGCTAGCTGGTCAGCATGCTAACTTCCAGAGATATCTCTGTAGCACAATACACAGATGTCTTTGACACAATATCAAAGCTGTTTCTCTACGTTTTGCTGATACTGTAATCTTTAGGACTGAGAAGACTATATATCTCTTATATATATATAGACTATATATATCTTTAGTCTGCTACTAAACTTAAAGACTATTATATAATAGTATAACATAATTGAGTATAATATTCAAACTGTAGATTACTACTACTACTTCCAAAGCCTCTTAACTACCAGCCTTGACAAAGCTTGCTGGGTTGCGTTGGGTATTTTGGTGGGGTCAGTTTGAGGGTCAAGACAGTCAGCTACATGTAGCTGTGTTTATATTTCAACTTGATTCAGAAGATCTGGTAAGAGAAAAACCGTCCTCAGTACAAAGTGTATCAATATTTTTTTGTTTACTACAGGGAGTTTCTTTTCTCCAAACTAGTCCACATTTGCTGCTGTGTACTTTATGCCGCAGGATACTGGTCAGGACAGGCGGTATACTGGTCAGGACAGGCGGTAAATGGGTGTGGTACAGGGTCAGACGGCTGCTTACACTCTATGAACTGAATGCTCATAGCTGAACAGATTGACTGGGAGCCTGGGTGAGGCAGTGGCTTATTTTAACCCCACAAGTGTGAATGATCAGAGCGAACAATCTCTCTGGAGAATGTGTGCAAGTCTCCTCGGAGACACACCTCTGAGGAATGTGAAATCACAGTGAAGCGCACAGCACATGCCCTCTCGTCCCATGCAGGATGCGTTCCTATGGCTCAAGGACGAATGATAACTAGTCAGTATCTTTTCCGACGCCACCCTCCTGCCACTTTATTAACATCAGAGGCACAGGCAGTGTTTTACTTTGAAAATAAAAAGGGAGAGAGTGAAGCAACATTTTATAGAGAAGTTATAGAGAAAAGCATCAGGCGACAAGTTTGAAATATGTAGCTTCCTGTTTACTGGGCAGATGTGACACCTGCAGTTTCTCAGCAACACAGAGAAGCTCTATTTAAAGAGGAACTATTTCAGAAGGAATAGGAAGGAAAATAAAGAAATAAACCAGGTGTAGTTTACAGGCACTGTACTGATAACAGTCTTATCTTAATAAACAGATAAACAATCAGGGCTGTGTATTGGCAAGAACCTGATGATACAATACTTGTGATACAGCAGTCACGATTCTATATATCACGATATATTGCAATATTGAAAGTAAATTGATATACTGCAATTTTTCAAATCCTACTATTAAAGCACACCACTATATAAACAGGTTTGTCAGTGCTTACAATAGCATTGCGCCCTTGTGCTACTTGTTAATGTTGGAGTGGAGCTGAAAATGGATTACAACACTGCCATCTAGTGGTTAGAGGTTTAAACACAACACACAAAGAATCACTGTCTGCCAGGAATCTATGTATCGATACTGTGTTTTTGAGAATCAATACAGTATCACGAAATATAACATCCGATATTCAATATTTCAATATTTTCTTACACCCCCCCATTAAACAACCAGTAAAATGAAAGCTTCTAAGCGCTCCTCACCTGATATGTGGCTGGACACCTCACTTTTGGGTTCACATTTTGGAAGGGAGCCATCTAGAGAAAACAAAGAGAGAGAAAAGAAATGCTTTAGTCTACATCACAAATGAAATGCTTAAATGCAATATGTTCTAGCTAAAGTATCTGGTTACAGCTGGGGTTTTTTTGTGCATCACCATACGGTACTTGCCCTGCATTTGGTCATTAGGGCTCTGCTTGGACACAACAGCACGAGCCTCAAGCCCTGCGAAGCACAGAAACACTCTTAGCTCTTCTTAGCCGAGTTCCATTGACCCTAAAAACAAGCTGGTGGTGATTCAAAAGTTGTGTCTGGCCACTGGTTACTGCACTAATCCCTCAGAGGTAATGACCTCTAATCACACATTAACTTCACCACCACCAGAAACCATAGGAACACCACGGAAAAAAGAGGAAAAGAGGAAAAAAAAAGATCCTCATGGACACTTTATGTACTGCTGATTACAAGCAAAATGCTGAACACGTGAGGGCCGGATTAAAGAGTGTGCGAGCGAGCGTGAGCGTGTGTGCGAGCGAGTGTGCTCTGACTGAACTGTGAAGAAGGTCGGGGCTTTTTTCTTGCCAGGCTAAACACACAGATGCTGTTCCTAGCAGGCATCAAAGTGCAAAGTGCCCCCCTTCAATTAAAAATAAACTACTCTCTTATTCATTTTTCTTTCACAGCGTTGCACTCCAGGGTCACAGCGAGTGGTCTGGTGCTGGATGAACATGTAATCACAGTCAAAACAACATGGCATAAAAATACTATATCAACCCACCAAGGAAGTCAACACCGTAATCAAGCTCTAACTTAAAGGAGCAGTATGAAGGATTTAGTTCAGACATATTAGCAGAAATGGAATATGATACCTTTAACTATGTCTCCATTAGTGTATAATTACCTGTACCTGCATATGGTTGTGTTACTGTTGTGCTTAGAACGAGCTCTTCGTATCTACACAGCAGCCGGTCTGCCATGTAGAACTGCTACGTTATAGTTGCTACAGCAGCCCAGAATAGACAAACCACACGGTGTCTGTAGGAAGTGCCTGTCGTGTTTTTACACTGTGGCAGCGTGATTTCTGAATTGCTACAGCACTGGTTGGAAGATCTAGAAAGAAGAAGAATCTGTGGCTTCTGTCGAAGGTGGCTAAAAGGAGGGAGGGAGCGAGGGTGGATGAATTCTCATCGCCAAGCAAGCAACAACCTGAGGTTCTACTACACGCTTGATAAGGGAGAGGTATTCAGCTAGCTGAAATCTGCAACTTCACTACCGCACCTTTAACACTAACACTAAGAACCTGGCGATACAATACGTATTGTGATACGGTGCTCCTGATTCAATATATCATGATATATTTCGATATTGCGATGAAACACACCACTATATGAACAGGTTTGCCAATGCTTACAATAGCACTGCGCCCTTGTGCTGCTTGTTACTGTTGGAGTGGAGCTGAAAATGGATTACAACACTGCCATCTTGTGGTCATAGGTTTAAACACAACACACAATGATTCACTGTCTACCAAGAATCTGGGTATCGATACTGTGTTTTTGAAAATCGGGACAGTATTACAAAACATAATATCCCAATAATCGATATTTCAATATTTTCTTACACCCCTATCTAATACTGCAACACTCTCCGACAGCAGACTCTGTTCACATACAGACACACACTGAAAAAACATTTTAGGATGTCAGCACATGCGAGAAACTAGTAAAGACAAACATGCACCAAAAAGATAATATTAAGATCAAATAAGGGTCTTCCTTTCAAACACTAATGTACAGCAGATTCTGTGATATGTATTTGTAACTCTGATGTATGAAATTTCATTTCAGAGCAAATATTTTACTCCTTGTTCTGGGTTTTGACGTCATTTTCTAAATGTGTCAGGCTCAGGTACGTGCTGGATGTTTGGGTTCCCGCTGCCTGCTTCCCACTAACCGACTGTACCCTGCCTTTCTCCTTGCTTTACTTTCTCCTTCCTTTCTTCTTCCTTTCTACATTCATTACCTTAAAACAGGTTTTAATCTGGGCTCATCCGCTAATGGCATCGCTGAATTTAGCTCATGAGAAAAGAGATGCACAGGAGATAAAAGGATCAGTGGTTTCAGGAGAGTACAGCAGAAAGCAGCCACACAATATTTTAACATTCTATGTTGTATGTAACGTACTGAATATAAAGAAACTAACAGGTCAAGACTAACATCTCGCTACATCAGAACCACACGGCGTGAGAACAGAGGATACAGGAAAGACTGAAAACCTGCCTCAACTCAACTTTACACACTGTCGTTTTAAATAAGTTTATATTGTACCATTCTTAGATCTATTAAAAAACAAAGCCTGATCTAATGACAGCTATATTTGTTGCCATCTGGTTTTATCTGGCACTTTGGGTGATACTGGACCAGTTTAGGTCAGAACATTTCGTTGGACTTGGGACAGTTTTACAGTTAAAATTTCTAGTTTAGGCAGAGACGTTATAAATGACGAGACGGGTCGCTGGTTAAAATATGAACAGAAAAGCTAGTTGAAGATGCTTCCTTCAAGAAAAAGAGCCCACCAGCCGGTTACACAACGATACTGAGGGGCTAGCGGAGAAAACCCCTTGTTGCGTAGATCTGTGCAGGCGCTGCTGCCCAACAAAACGAGAAATCATTACTGAGCCAAAGGCTCCAAACCCATCAAGAAGTTTGGATAGACTTTATCAATAGCAATCTTAGCTGAAAATAACCCGGTTCCGTCCAAAATTGCCTACTTGCCTACTACTCAGTAGGCGAAATCAGTAGGTGAGCACAGCTAGCAGGTCCGAATACTCAGTAGGCACCGAATAGTAGGCGAACGGTACTCAACCCTTGAATTCCAGTTGAGTAGCAGATGAATTCAAAGCAGTAAAGTGAAAACGTCGGCTGTGTGTACGTAACACCTACTAGTACACTGAAGTTAGAGCTACTTCTGAGGTAAAAAAAAAAAAAAAGATTAAGTTCCTCCTGATTTATCTTCTCCGAGCTACTGCTCGACACAGTCTGAGTACATATTCAGACAATAACGCAGATCAATGCCACAAAAACTAAATCATGGTGGTGGTCTGACATCTTGCGTCACGTCCAAGTAGTTCGTCCAAGATTGTGTGGATACTAACAGTCGTGTACTGAAACTGCCTACTAGTCTACTGCTGGAGCAGTACCTACTGGTTTCAATCCAGTACCTACTGACTTAAGTAAGCGATTTTAGACGCACCCGCTGTCTGATGGCCCTGCGAAGATGTTTCCTACAAGGTCTTAGCTTTAGGTCAGGTTCAGGCAAAAGTTTGTCAGGGCTGAATCGAGTAAAGACTTGAAACGTCCTGCTGTGGGTTGTCTTGCTGGACTCTCTCTGCACAGATCTGGGTTTAAACTAAGTCTTATTTTAAAACTCCAGACACGAGACAGGGGCATCCATGTAAAAGCATGCTTTCTAGAAGAAGCTCTCGCTAATTACACGTGTGTGTGTGTGTGTGTGTGTGTGTGTGTTTTTTTTTCTAGACAAAAGTCACATCTGGGTTGAAGGAGTGACACAGACGAGCTGAGATGATCCCTGAGGCACTGACTTGCATGTGGGGGAGGGGAGTAGAAGGCAGAACACTGACAGATAAGGGTCTCTCCCTCTCATCACATAAAGGGATCTGAGGCCTACAGAAATCCCCCCCACCTCTCCACTGAGATGCTCATTATCAGACAAATCCTCCTCCTCCTCCTCCTCTTACACACACACACACACACACACATCTGTAGCCCAGTGATGTCACAGCTAGTGACACTCCACAGTCCTGACAAAGAGAAGGCAGGACAGGCGAACCTGAGCCCACCGTGAAAGAAAGAGATGCACAGATAGATAAACAGAAAGAAAGAATCTCAAGAATTCCAAGGGAGAACTACAGCTTCTTTAGATTCCACTAATGGAATTTTCCCCTGCGCCTCATTCTCTCCTGATGTTTCAGGGCAACTGGAAAAGCCAAACAGAGAATAAGGTTGAGAAACTGGAGACCAAACACAAAACACCCAGAACATGCAATCATATTTAACTTCTACACTGGAATCATTTCCATTCATCCATGCAAGTATCAGGTCTAGTTGTTAAACTAGTGGTTCAACACAACACAGAGCTAGCAAATCACCAAACCCAACAACAAAACACACACGCAAGTACACAAACTCCAAACAGACAAAAGAAAATAAACAGTCAAAAGAAAATGATTACAAGTCTGTTAAGCCTAAGATTGCTACTCCAGTCCAAATAAGGAAACAGAAGCTTAGAGGACATGGTGGAAAAGTCCTGTTTCAAATCCACTTCATGAGAAGAAAGGAGCTTTCTCCTGTCCGTTCCAAATCCCCCGCAAAGATCTCTAGGCTCTTTAAAGCCTCATATCTGTGGCAGTGTTTGAGTTTATCTATACCATTCTTCATCTTCAACAAACAGACACTACTTGCTATTCTGAATCCATCCCACAATTTAGTACTTTCACTATAACTCCAGGGCCGGAGTGATGCATTTATTACAAGCTGATATTTAGATTTTTTACAGCAGAACCAGGAGATGCTACAAAAAAATAAATAAATAAATTTTAAAAAAATCACTGAAAAAAAAGTCCTTTAGGGTGTTTTCACACCTGTAGTTTGTTTCACTGGTCCGAATCAGTTAATGAGTTTTTTTTTTTTTACTTGGAGCATTTCCTTCTCGGTTAAGTTTGTTTTTACACAGGCAAAAACCGAAACGCACCAAAATGCGGCCCAACAAACCACGTTGTCTCCTCTGATTGGTCAGAGCTATCTGGTGTGCGAGCAAGAAAGTAAACACAGGGAGAAGATCCGGTTTTCCCAAACTACTGCACATTTCGGAGCAGCAGCAGAGACAGCATCTGTTCATAGCTGTAATAATAATCTGATAATATACCAAACTACAGCACACCAGCAGAACACCCAGCTCACTCCAAACATCACGTAGACAACGTCCCTCACTACTAGTCCAAGAGAGTCCTCGCTTCATTGTCCTCGCCCTGTTAGCTGCTACAGTTCTCCAATTCTCTGTTTACGCCATCTGCCGCATCCCATAAAGCAAAGCACACCCGGCTGCAGGAGATGTTTAGATCAAACTTGTGTAGTACACCCAATACTTGGGTCGGATCTCGAGGGTCTTGGTGCGGTTGTTTTGGTCCGCACCAGAGTGCGATTTCTGTTTTCACGCCAGCCAAAGCGAAGCGCTCCAAGGGTGCAAACGAACAACAGTCCGTTTTAACCGGACTAACTACTGCTGGTGTGAAAACACCCTTAGTTGTGAATTTAATCATACTACAATGTACACGGTTCGACATAAGGTGAAGCGGAAAACGTGCACAGTTACTTCAGCCTACTGCTACAGGTGAGATTAGCTTTTAACAGCAAAGCAGCACCACAGCCCAATCCTATTTCACCTCTTGACCCTACACCTCTGTTTTGTGTGCTCATGCATCTTCTCTAGTACATATTATGGAAAGCATTTAGTTCAGTGTTGACTTAATCTATTTTGGTCCCTGCCTTCATAACCATCACTATAAGCATGCGGATGTGTCAGTAGCTTGTTAAACTTAGACCGTTACTGCTGATTTGTGTCTGACAATTCTGACATACATTCATTAGGGGTGTAAGAAAATATCAAATATTGGGATATGTTTCGTGATACTGTACCGATTCTCAAAAACACAGTATCAATACACAGATTTCTGGCAGACAGTGAATCATTGTGTGTTGTGTTTAAACCTCTGATCACTAGATGGCTGTATGGTAATCCATTTTCAACTCCACTCCAACATTAACAAGCGGCACAAGGGCGCAAAGCTATTGTAAGCATTGGCAAACCTGTTCATATAGTGGTGTGTTTTAATAGTAGGATTCAGAAAATCTCAATATAGCACTTTGCTTGCAGTATCGCAATATATAGTGATATATCGTGAGCGCTGTATTACAATACATATTATATCACCAGGTTCTTGCCAATACACAGCCCTAATATCCATGTCACATTTTCAGGGGACAGAATATACAACTGCCATACTATTTAAGGTGGTAAGGGAAAATTTGACTGCTGAACTTTACTGCCCCTCTGACACCAATGCAGACCGGCAGGGCTGCCTACAGAGCAGCACTAGTAGCCTAGCAATTAATGAAGCAGTGTTCCTTTTTATTTTTCTGATGCCGTAAGGGGTTCCTGAAGGGTTGTCCCATTTCCAAGGTGAAGACTTATTACCCCGTATAACTTAGCTCCAAGGGGCAAGGTGGCACCCGAAAACAAGGGGTAGTGGGTAAAAATTACGAATTTTTAAAAACAAGTCATATTTCTTTACACATTAACGTCACACACACAGAAAGAAAGTCCAGCTTAATCTTTTGGTCTCAAACACAAAATCAACATGCTTCTGTAGATGTGATGACAATCGTGGATAAATCACTTAAACAACCCACATCAAGTTTTTACTGAGCTCCCTTAAAACACTTTTTCAATAAGATTGCAAAACTAATCCACCTGTGAGGGGGTTCGAAGCACAAAACATTCCATGACAAGTTGCATGTACTTACACATTTCAACCAGAGAGGCCGCCAAATCCTGCATAATGCTGCTTTAAACTCATTCTCAAATTATACTATACCTATAAATACAAACCAACCAATCAACCAAGAGTGGTTACGCAAAAAACACATTTAAACAAATTAAACATTAAATCAAAAAAGCTTAAATGTGGGGGGTCAGTTGGTCCAGCTGTCTACTTGCCTTTCAATTGTGACCAATCAGGATATGAGTGGCCATACCACAAACACACTCACAGGAACATATATGGGGGTCTGTGGATTGGAGTACACACTAAAAATGTCAGCCATCCCAGTCACCTCTAAAAGCCCCTCAGCTCTGAGCCAGATAGAAAAAGAACAATGCCACAACCGCCAGTGATTCAGCCTCATGTGTTCCTGTCAGGACCCACGTGTTTCCCTATCATAAACAAAACCCTCCCATTCCGTCAATGTATTACATTAAAACGAGGCCGTTCTTAACAAGCAGACCCCAGCAGTACAGCAGTACACCCCTTTTGTTGTGCGCTGTGGCGGGTAGTCATCGATACTGCTCACTGATGAATCATAACCGGGGGAAAAAGAGCCCTCTCATTGTTACATGCCTTCAGCCTGCCTCATCCAGGGCCACTGAGGAGTCAGAGAGAGAGAGTGAGAGAGTGAGAGAGAGAAAAAAACAAGCATTTCCTAGTTTTACGACCCTCCAGCTCACTTATTTCTACGGAGTGAGTTCAGAACCAAAACACCACCAAGCGTAAAAAGTTTTGAACCTTATTAAGCTCAGGAATTTAACCTTCCCCAGATAGTATTAAAATACACTGCTTCTTTGAGCACAACCTTATTTTTAGTGACCAGGGTAAAAGACTAATAGTGCTCAACTCTGACACCAGTCACACAGGCCATGGAATCTTTCATGAGTTTTAGCAACTGTGTATCCAAAATTACTTAATTAAACAAATAAATATAGAAATAAATAGGTTCGATTACTCATGTTAGCCAACTTATGTTGACCATAAAAATAATAACAACCACATTTTGACCATTTTTTTAAGTTCTGGACACCAGGAGACCTGTATTACTTTTCTTTTTTAATTTAAATATTCACTCAAATGTTATCTTGAATATTCTATGAGAATAAGACAGGAATCTACTTAAAAAGGTATTTATTTTGCTCTTATTATTATCATTATTATTGACTATTGCACATGTATTCACTTAACTCAATACTGCTAGGTAAATATCACTGCTATGCAACTTGCTTTCAAATGTTAAAATGGGGATCTGGTCCAATCTGGCAACCCTGTCTGAGCAACAGTGAATGGTGTAGGAGCAGAGACATTGTCAAATTCATCTTAATAGCGAATATGAATCACAACCATCATCTTGGTTCATCAATTAAGATTCTCAAATCCCGTTTAATGTTAAATTCCTTAAATTCATTACTGCATGCTGAGCTAACTGGCTAAACTCAGCTACGGTAACGTCCAGTGTAGAGAGGCTTTTCCCGTTTACAATCACAACAAATCAAAATTACACAACACTTTTCTGCTTTTCAGTATTTCAAACATATTGAATTGACCAAATATCAATAAATATTTGCTCCAGCCATTATGAGCCAATGAAAAGCCAAAACAATGGACAAGGAGCCAAAACATCACAAAGGCAAAGCAACACTTTCAACGAAGTGACAGGCATGAGCTGGTCTTTCTTTAAAAGCTAATGAACTGAGTCACTTTCCCTGCCGGGTCAGTCGGTCTCCTCTTGCCACCGCCCTGTGTCCTTGATGCTCTCTATTCTTTTCCATTCATTGTGTGAATATAAACACAGCTCAGCTCCACCATTCTAATGTTCGTCACTGGACTATTTTTGGACGTCTCTCTAGACCACAACCCAAAGGCCCAGCAAGCCCAGGTGAACATATTCATAGCCTTTGCTTGGAAAGGGTTGGTATGACACAGCTGATCTGAGCTAAACGCCACCACAGACTATATATTAAGTGCACGGTTCAGGAGCACAGCTTCTTGTGTCAATAAGCAGAGGTCGAAGGCCAAGCTACTAGGCAACAACCCAGAGAGGAAAAGAAATAGAGAGGTCAGAACAGTAAAAGTTTAACACGTCTCTAGTGAGTCAGCTCAGCAGTGAGAGTTTGATGGCTCTATATTTTACAAGATGTCCTACTTTACTTTTGGAAGCAATCTAAAGGGAAAAAAACAGAACCTTTTAACTTTGGAGACAATAACTATCTCAAGCCTCTTTAAAAAGTTATGTCACCGTTTTATTATTTGAGCACCGCCTATAAAACCGAGAGCTCCTGTCTTTTTTCTACTGAATAATTAAACATACTTAAAGAAGAAAAGCAAAACACAGTACACAGCAAAAACAGCTTCCAGCTTCAGCACACTTAGAGAAAGTACCTTATTGCTACTAATAGCTAGGAATAGCCAGGGATTCCCTGGTACCTCGCACTGCAGTTATCTTTTAGTAGCTTCACTCTTCCCAAGGCCTGGGTGGGGAGGCCTGATGCTTCTATAAAACAGCCCCCAACATCTGCTCTAGGCACCGGTCACTTTAGGCTTCACCCTACAGATAACTGGTTGACTGCCATCAGAGTGTACACTGCAGGGAAACAACACTGGTCTGTTTTACTCATTAGAGATGCATTAATACCAGTAGTGGAGTCAGATATCTGCCTGATAAGGGGCCCATTTAGGCTACCTGGTCTTATTAATATGCACTGATACCTACATCCGATACCATGTGATACAGGGGTAATACATGCGGCTATGCTAATGAACAAACGACTCGAGTCGGCAGTGAAAGAGGGTCTGCTCGAACAGCGAAGAGTTGCTGGCAGCATGGCAGTCGTTTCAAGCTTACCGCCTTGGTATGATTTATGATCACCCATTTTAAATACACGCAAACACAATCCTTTATGTAATTCAGGTGGAGACACAGAGGCAAAAATAATAAAAAATAATAATTATAAAACATTTGTTACACAAGTCTGTATGTGCTGACTGAATAGAACTGCACTGTATAAACGTTAATACAGCATCTTAAAAAAGTGTAAAATAAGCTTTAAAAGTGAACATATCTCCGTGTTTATGTATCTGGTTTTAGTTTCAGTGAACAACATGCCACAAAGCTGTCGTAGCACTGTTTAGCTGAACAGACTGAGCGCTGGTTCATACAGTGTGAATACGATTAGGCTGCATCCACACGACGGTCTATTCAACTGTACAGCTAGAGTCGCACGACGAGCACCTTCCATTAAAACACAACAGCCTAATCAGCCAATCAGGCAAAAAGATTCCAACAAGAAATAAAACTCAATGAGTGAATTCTGACGAGCAAATTCTGGCATGATTTCTGGCGTCACCGTGCAGCAGAGGCTGTTCGTGAAAGAAATTCTGAATACGTTATTCTCATGGTATTGCTATTCACATCCACAAGCACAAAAAAAACGTGCATTCCAACATCAAATTTATAAAAACCCAACTCCTGGATAGTTTAAAACTCACTGCCTTTAATACTATTCTTTATTACAGAAATAAGAACACTAACTCAGTTTACATGGTGTCTTGTTGGTTTGTGCTGGCAAGAAACAATTGGCTGTAAAATTTATTTGTTGCTGTTACTGAGGAACAAAAGACATGTCACTCAAAGTACCCCAATGTGCATCATAAAACTGAATGAAAATGTATCATCAATATCATCAATATTTTTTTTTATTACAAGGGTTCCATGATAACCATTCATAGATGTCATATGTTGAATCATTTTTAGTCAGGTAAAGCTAAGAAGGACTGATTGGATGTAACATGACTGTAGTGTTTAAAAACAATCATGATTTTGATTATTTATGGTTCAATCTGTCACAAACCAAGTGGAAAAAGAGAAGAGAAAAAAAGAGAAAAAAAGCTTTTGCATGGTTAGCAATGCCAGCTGGGCATTGTTTATTGACGTCTGTTTGGGTGGCATGTTAGAATTTTATTCCTATATGTGCATGTCTGGTCCAGGCCAATGACACCATACCTCCGCTCTGTATTCTTTTGGGGGTTGCAGTAGCAAAGTTATCAAGCATAAATAGCAGAATTACAAACATTTATTACATAGAGAATACAAAAAAAATATACTACATAACTTTTAATGCATTTAATTCTCTTTGTGTGCTGTAACGCCCCATTAAGATAAAACTCAACATCAAATATTGCATGTCTTATTGAAAAGCAGTTTAAATTTTGGGATATTCAGGCTAACTGATTGGGTTTTTAAACCTAGGTCAAAAAGTAAAACTGACCAATAAGTAAAGGCCATAAACTTTAATCATTATTCACCTACAGAGGCCAAAAATTATTTCAAGTTTTGAGTTTGAAATTGATTAATAATTCTGGGACTAATTCAGAAAGTGCTGTACACCTGTAAACAGGTATAACATCATCTCCAAGAGGATTTGGTCAAAGACCTATGTGCAGGTTTTTTTGTTTGTGTGCCTTAGGATGTAGGAGCTATAAGTTCAACTCAGTTACCTAAGTAGCAGTAAGGAATACTACCAGTTGACCAAGTCTCAATAGTAAACAGGCTTGGTCTGCGTGATTCATCTTAACCAAAACAAAACAGGTCCAGCACTACATGCTTGGACCCCTAATAACAACACTGGAACAATTATAATAATAGAAATGTGCTGTGATATGAATTTGACCATTTAAACATTTAAGGTTGCCTGACAGCCATACTCAAACAGTCAAAACACCCATAAAGATTCTCAGACTTATTCCAATAGGCCTGTTCCACTCTCGTTAAACTCTTTCCATTAATATTTAACATCAAAAGATCATTTACTCAGAAGTAACAGAAGTTACAAGCGTCCGACAGAGACAGAGAGCAAATGTTAAAACCATCACAAATAAAACCGCGTGCGCTTGCTGGTACCATCCCACTTGCAGTTAAGGCAAAAGTCAACAGGGCCTCAGGATACAGCCATCTGCTCCCACAGTAATGCAGTGCACCGCTAGCATGATATGAATGGGGAACAGACGGAACTGTCAATTAAGGATGCATGTGCAGCATTGTGCGCTGAGTGGGTGTTAAAGAATGTGTTTTCAGTCATATGAGAGATAAAGAAGCGACAAAATAAGAAAACAGGAGGAAAAGGACGGGAAGGGCTGTCAAACAAAACCAGGTCACGCTGAGAGAGAGGTAGACAGAGACAGAGAGGGGCACAGCCACAAATGAACCTTCCTAGCCCTCGCTCTCGTTCCCCTATCTATTTTCATTCCCTTTTTTTCTTCCCCACATCCCCCCTCACCACCTTACACTGCTTCCATTTTCACCTTCCAAGCAGACAAGGTGGTGGAGGTTCTGTGAAGCAATAATAAGTCACACCATCACTGCTCTATAATAATACGTATACATTAAAAACTACTTTGATTTTTTTTATTTTTAGATCTACACAAACAAAGTGATTTTAGTGCAACACCTAGACTGTAACAGCAACAATATTTAAGTTAAACATTAATTTGAGCTGTTAATATGGACCAAAATATCACCAGTCAGCCTAAATATTATATATATATACATACATACATACATACATATATACATACAATACCACTCAAAAGTTTGGGATCACAGTGTAATGTTCTTGTTTTAATGGAGTAGTCTTCCTTCCTTAACACACAATGGACTGACGGGTCTCTAAAGAAAGTCGTTTCTTTCTGTTCATTTTGAGTCTGTCAGCAAGCCATCAACTGCTGATGCTTCAGATACTAAACTAACCTAGAATGTTGTTCTCACTTTTATACTCACTTATTAGTAGAATGTTTTTCAGCTGTGCATCACAATTGAGCAAGAGTGTCCTAACAACCAATTAGTCCAATAACATCCTTAACTTGGATTGGTGGCTGTACCAGAAGATTTAGACAGAGGACTGAGAATTACTGATAATAGAACTATATGCAAAATAAGCCTCTATACAAAAATAGACTTTAATACAAACATTTTTATTCTTTAAAAATCATCTGATACACTTAAGTGTGAAATGGAAAATATTGTTTGTGAATTGCATGAAAATTGCATGAAATGCATAAAAAAATAGCATGAAATGAAATTCTAAAGTGAGCCTAAAGTATAGTGTAGTGTGTATATATATATATATATATATATATATATATAAATATATATATATATATATATATATACATACTGCAGTGCAAGGGCAGTGTATTGACATGTGAATGTATCTTCGGTCAACAGTTTTTAGCAGCTTTGTAAAAGCCTTCATGTACAACTGGTACAACAGTATACTTAGTGATGTGGTAGACCACCGGCTCTGTGATACCGATCCACTAGGCAGTGTGCTAGCATAGGCTAAAGCTAGCATAGCTGCCTATAGCGATACACCTAAAGCTAAGAATGAGAATGAGTGAACACACTGCACCAAGGGAAGAAACTCAGACACCTCGCCTCACAGTCTACCACCTTAGATTCAACTCCTAAGCAAGGATCATCTTCGCTCGGGTGAAGGTGGCTTGAATTTGAAAAGTCTGACGTTGCTCAGAAGACGCAATTTGCAGACTTTGTAAGAGAATTTGCACACAGAGTATGAGGAATATAAAGAGCTTCAGGAGCGCGCAAAATTACAGAGATATCATATCCTAGCAATGAATGCACAACCCTACTTATTACCTGCGTGTGTTAATGCTGTTAGAAACTCGTCAGATACAATATTAATGAGGAGACGGAGGTAAAACCAAGGCTGGCAGGAGGAGCAACATTAGTGTGCTCAGCTAGAGGATTTGGGAAATAGAAACTGAAACTAAAAATAGGGACGATGTTTGCTTCTGTAATACTAATCTGTGAATAACAGTCATTTAAGAGAGGAAGCTTTTGTAATACAGGTAGTCTTTGGCACTGTGGCTGGCACTGTGTCTCCATCCATCGCAGGAGAAGTTGTGAGCTAGTGGGTGGTAGGGCTGGGTTTGCGGGAAGAGGACGAGTGCTGGGTTTGCGCAGAACATTAGAGAGGAGAAATTCACTGGCAAAAAAAACAAAACAACAGGTTGTTTGTCTTAATTCAACAACACATTGTATTAATATCAGCAGTATTGTCACATACAATACATTATCTGACAATATACTGAAATAATTATATACTCAATACAGTCAATATACTTAATATACTGTCCTGCCCTACTAACAGATATGCCTCAGGCTGAGACCGTAAATCGCACACGTTACAGACACTCATTCTTAAACTTGCTGTGAGCTACAGGGAACAATAACTGTCCTGTACAGCTATGCAAATCAGCACCTCGTATCACTTCGGGCAAGGTGAACAGTCCGTTTACAGACATACGTAACTGCCAATCTGATCTTAACCTGCTGGAATCTAGTATTTTACCACCAACAAGCATGAATCTGTCCAACTACAGGAAAACTAAACGAAAGATTCAACCTAAACCTCATCAGTACTGGATAAATATAATCACTGGTCATTTCTTCAGCATCTACAAATAATACTTTCAAAAATTCCATTAACAACCCACATTTGATAAAATCACAGACAACTTTTCCAACATTTGGTAACATTCAACCCACTTCCAAGCAGAATACGGTTTTGCATATTCTACAGGCTCAGTCGCATCCCCTAAAAGACCAGACTAGGATAATAACTGCTGCCATCTTTAGCACTACAGAAAAGCGCATTAGAAACTCACTGACTGGATCAACTTCGCCGAGTAAAGCTTCTGCTCTGAATACTGTCATGAATGCAAGTAACCTAAAGAAACTTCGGGCAAGATTAATCAGTATATGGGGCTTTTACAACCATGACACAGTTCTGAGATGAAGAGTGGCTACCAGCCAAATATGAGCACATTTTACCAGCTGTTACACCCACAGACCTCTTTCACTGCCCTCCTGACGTGGCATTGCTACTTTCACTTCACTCACTGGTCTGCTGTACCGCTGTCTACACCCACCTTCATGATTTTGAAAGAACCATGGGGCCCATTGCATGAGCAGGCCTTTTCCGGACAATCCATATTGGTATGTGTGATCATGTCAATAAGAGGAGAATCACAAAGACTTTTTAAAAAGTCTAATCACAAACAACAAGATGAGTTGCGAGGATCTGGTTTACCAATTAAATGATACTGAATTGCTTTTGCTCTGAGAGATTAAAGACTGTGTATATTGAATTTCCAATTCCTGCATTTACAAACATGATGATAGTGACATGCCAAGAATTTAGCAAACCATCACAGCTTATTATGTAGACTTCTTGACTCAATATGATCGCTGAAGCTGTAGTCGCCTGAAGTCAATGTGGCCACAAGAAGGTTTTTGATGAGGTATTGTCTATATTAAAATAAAAATGTTAAAAAAGTTGGAGCAACCCATTTCCCATCTTAAAGCAACATTATGTAAGAATTTTACCCTCAAAATAACAACATCAAAACCAGTTTATGGTACACTGGCTTATAATAATAAGGACTGTGTCTCTGTTATTGGCACTTTTGGCCCAGGACGGCTGTAAGAGCGCTGTAATAACTTTGGGGAGGAGGAATGAGTGAAAGAGCTCTCAGGAGAACTGAGTAACTTTCAGCTTTACGGCGTCTCACCACGCATCTACAACTAAGGGTCTTCAGCTAGCTAGAAGAAGGCAGCTGTGTGTTCCCAGCTGTGTGGACATCATGGCAGAGGCTGCGAAGAGACCATGGACCACATTGTTAGAGGAAGTAAAGAAGAGAAAGAGAGAGTGTGACTGAATAAGAGTACAGACTGGCTTTCACTCGGTGGTGACAGTTAAAATAGATAAAAAGATGCAAGGCAGAAGCCATCCCGCCCAAAACCTTTGGTTGGCCAGTGTGAGTCTCACAGCAAACCTCTCTCAGCTAATGCATAATAAATTAATATGTTCAATATGGAATGTTTCACTACATCATATTATCAACAATTTTTTTCTCAGTTACACACATTCTGCAGCGTTGCAGCAAATAAAACAAAAACTGTGTTACTTTCCTTCGTTATCTCAATGTCCAATTAAAAAAATGTGATTTGTGTAAAATCCTGTAATATTACTATTCTTTGCCCATCAACATGGTTCCTTCACTTCTGATTAGGGGTGTAAGAAAATACTGAATTATTGAATATCGCAATATATTAGTGATACTGTATCAATTGTCAAAAACACAGCATTGATTGTTAATCAACAGTTTAATTACAAATTACTGGCAGACAGTGAATCTGACCACTAGACGGCAGTTTTGTAATCCATTTTCAGCTCCACTCCAACATTAACAAGCAACACAAGGGCGCAATGCTATTGTAAGCATTGGTAAACCTGTTCATACAGCGGTGCATTGTAATAGTAGGATTTTAAAAATTACAATACATCACTTTGCTTGCATTATATACATATCATATCACCAGATTCTTCCCAAAACCTTACTTCTGACGTTGTCTTTGCTGATTCGGTAGCTTTCAGTTTGTCAACAAATGCACATGCACAGCTGTCCACTGAAGAGCCATTGTCTACAATGCCCACCACCACGGCAATGTTTTTGTGTCAGGAATTTTCATGCACACCTGCAAGCTCTCTCAGAAACTCATCTCAAGAGCGTGACAAACACTAACGAAAATCAAAAGACCAGTTGAGCATCATCACGTCCTGCAACCACCACACTTCAAACCACAGCAGAGTGCAAACCAAACAGAGGCTAATCGACTAAAGAATGGGGGAAAAATTGGACACAGAATGACAACAGGAGCAGGACAGAGGCATAGAATGAGCAGAGCACCTATCAGAGAGAAACAGGCAAGAGAACACAGTGTGATCTGACTGCCTGACCTCAGGCACTGGGATAAATCCACAGGGTCTTGTGCTGGAGCCATGGGCTGGCTGAGGAAGTGGGCCAGTGTGACGTCAGTGAGATACAAAATTTTAGTCTCACGCACGCATGCGAGAGACAGAACCAATACAGAGCTATAACAAATCAGAGCTCCAGCCAGCTCTAAAACCCACCACAATTCTGTATCGATTAGCTGTTACAGTCGAGAAGTAGAAGCAGTACAGGAGGGCAGAGTAAACAGCAAGAGAGAACACATTTAATAACATCTTCCCAATAACAGAAAAGATACTACAATTCCCAGAGGGCCCACCTTCGTTATGGGAATTCCTAAACGTACACACACACACACACACACACACACACACACACACAGCATTATCAACGCATTTTACTGCTAAGCAGTTCACCGTATATGACTATGTATGTGACAAACTTTGATTTGATTAGATTAAGGTTACTGACACTGACATCCAATTGTGAACACCCAGCTTGCATTATCTACAGAAAAGACCACTGAACAGTAAAATTGGAAGCTCTCGACCAGCAGCAGCAGCACATGAGCCTACAGTCAATTGCTCATTGTATGGTGCCAGCTAGAGAAATAAAGCCCCCATCTAGTGCCAAGCCTTCACAGAGGAGTAGAGGCTGTTACTGCAGCAAAAGGGAGGATAACCCGAATAAAAAGCCTGGGCTTTAGAAGAACACGTGTCGACAATGTCTTTGAACATATATAGCATATATCTGCCAGTGGTGACAACAATGCATTTATGAATTATAGAAATTGGGTATAGATCAACATGGCTCAGCATCACACATTATTATGTATTTGTAAAGGGTTATAAATGCATTCAAATGAAGAGAAAGCATTCATTCAAGCATTGTAGCCTGGCATTGCACAAAGGATCTGCTTTTCCACAGTACAGTAATTCAGTCAGCAAATACCCATTACAATATCAATCAAATCTAAACATCTATCTAACATCGCTACAATACTCATCTCATCACGCATCCCTAATAAGACGGCCTGTCCCAAACACATATGCTCTGGAAGCAGAGCAGCTACAAAAGCTCCAGATGTCTTAATTACAGACATTATTAATTCTGCTCCACTGCAGTATAATCCAGTACATGCTGTGTAGTATAAGCCCCAGGTGTTAATGATGGATGGCAAGGAGTCAAAAAGAAGGATGCTTCTACTCAATATCCGAAAACAATAAATTATTTTAGATTCTGAAGATCTTTAAGCAAAACATTATCATAACAATAATCATAACATAACTGCATGTACTGAACACTGACTGAGCACTTCTTGTATTAGGAACACCCATTTGTAGCTACACTTAATGCATCAGCTCCACTTACCATACAGGCGCAGTGTTTAAGTTTGAAGTTCTACTACAGACGGTAGTCAATCTGTACACTTAGTTATCCAAACTTTACCTTGTTTATCAGTGCTCAGGACCCCCACAGAGCATGGGTGGTGGACTATTCTGCAGTAACACTGATGTGGTGTTGGGGTGTTACCTTCGTGAGAGTAGATCACAACACACACTAACATGGCACAACCACATCAGTGTCACTGCACTGCTGAGAATGACCCACCACCCAAGTAATACCTGCTCTGTGGGGTCCTGACCCTTGAAGGAACAGGGTAAAAAGGGGCTAAGAAAGTATGTGGAGAAACAGAAGGGCTACCGTCTGTAACTAAACAATTACAACATGCTGCTACATGGTAAGTGGATCGGATAAAATGGACAATAAGTGTAGATACACAGAGCTGTACATAAAGTAGGTAGTGAGTGTATATCCTGATTATTCTGATAAATAAATTGTAGTTTTTCAGGAAGCAAATGCGGCCGCTAACACGAAACTGGCATGTTTAATTCGCTGAACCGAACCTGCCAGCTGCTGATTACGCTATGTACTACATGTTTCCAGGTTTGACTTGTTTTGGATCATCGGTGCTGTGAGAAACAGCTAAACAAGCGTGTGTGTGTGCTTAATGGCAGATTACAGTTGGTTGCGTATACAGCGAAGGCACAGAGGCAGCAAACCCAGCTCATAATTAGATTCCGGGCCAACTGTAATCGAATGAAGATTTCCCCATCAGTTTCCCCGAAACAGCACTAATACAGTTAGTTGGATCCCCAAACCAACGCATCCTATATACCCCAGCTGTGAACATTCCTATAGACCCAGCCACAGCAGCTCTCATTCACAGTCTCTTTCAATTTTACCCTCCCTCCAAGGGCCTTGCTTGGTCTCCGTAACCTCTTTTTGCAATACGGCACATGATGTACGCATTAAGCTTCCACAATACAAATGTATGCATTTAACAAAAGCTAGCAGCAGGTCCTCTTATTCTTCTAGTGCTGCATAGTATACATATAACTGTACTGTAATGACACTGCTCCATACTGCACTTGCAATATAGTTAGCAAAACATAAAAAGGCACTGTTAAATAAATAATCCAATAATTAAAAATAGGCCTGATTTGGATACGTTGCTTTTTTGCCTACTACAATTTTCTCTCCACTTTAGCTATGGTCAGTTTCAGCATCTTGCTAGGTCTCCCTCATCACACAGTGCTACCAAGATGGGAAGGCAAAGGCCAGCATGTGCTTCCTCTAAATCATGTTTATGAATTCACCCACCACATCTATTGGAATCGCCACTCACAGAACGTCATCGGTCAGCTCAGAATGCTAACTGCTAACGGATGCCCAGTTGGACAGCAATGAGTGTTGAAGGGAGAGGGAAGGCCATGTCACCCAACCACAGAGAGTGAGGCGAATTACGCTGTCTTGGACTCCTGGCCCTGGATGGATATGTTATCACCACATTATATGCAAACCCTGATTCATCAAAACGCTCATAGAAACGCTCATCTGCAACCGTTATTGGCCAAAATGCACACAAAGCACTGTCAGAGGGCTCGTTTGCATATTGCAACCTTTAGCAGTATCAGTACTGTGAAGGTTAACATCACGATAACGATTAAGAATCTATACGTTACGCAAGCGTACTTTCTTCCCTGCTGCCTATCCCTCTCCCTGCCTGTGCGGTTGAATAATAAGGACCCGCTCGCTGTGTGCCAGAAGACTGAGGCAGAGGGGCCATTGAGTGCACCATCACAGACCCAGCAAATCTAGGTCAGCATGACCTTTCCCCACCACACAGGGAGACCGAACGAGTGTCTGAGAGAGTGAGAGAAGCGGACGACGCGGCAAGGAAGCAAAAAGGTGCTTAAAGAGAGAAGCGATAAACTGGGAGACACTGAGACGAAACAGAGACACTGAAGGAGAGAATGCAAAGCAGAGAAGCTTTAGCTGCACCCACTGACTCCAGGTGGCACAGTCACAAGCAGAGATGCAGCTCTAAACCCAGCCGCACCAACAACACGACTGCTAAAACGTATCCAACACTTCTATAACACGATATATTTACACAGATAAACACACAAGGCCTCAACAAGGTGCATTTTGGACAAGATCTTTAAACAAAGGAAGAAAACTGGCACAGAAATGAGAGAGAGGGAGAGTGAGAAAGAGCAAGCAAGCAAGACAGAGAGAGAGAGAGAGAGAGAGCACGCGAGAGAAAGAGAGATTTGAGTGCCAGGCCTTGTGCACCAACCTAGCATGCCATAATGCTTTCACTCGGCTTAGAAAGCAATCAAGCGTGAATTTTCTGCACCAAATACCTGGATTCGATGTTTTTAAAGACCCAAATACTCTTATTTAATCCTTATTTCCCCATTTAAAAGCATTATAAACATCCAACAAAGGCCACAAGCAAGTCACTAAAGGCGAAATTGCTTCATTTTCTAAAAATACAGGTTTATTATAACGTACTCTGGTGAAACCTCTTAATGCATTACACAAATACACCAAAACAACCATTGGAATTGCCTGTGGTGTCAACCAAACCTGACCATCACTGATCTAACAAATCTACTGAGGCTAATAACTACAAACAAGCTGGTCATAACTGCTTGCTCACTGCAGCTTGCCGTCTTTTGTATCTGGCGAGTCATTCTGTCAGCCTCTCCACTGCAATCCTTGAAGACTGGAGTTGGAAGATACCCCTGCCTTAAAGATGCATCACCAGAAGCTCTTTCTTTCTAGTCTTTAAACTGAAATACTTGTTCGAGTTGCTATGTGGTATTCCACAAAGCAGGACCTCCCAGTTGGCCAGATAACTTAAGCCTACGTCCAATCTTTGGGCTTCAATTATCTAACTAATTGAGAAATCCTGCTTTGTGCAACACCCTCCAGATGGATGCAGGTAAGCATGCTTACAAACTCTTAAGTTAATAGTAATTTTTCAGTTGTGACCAGAGAATTTCCAGATGGCACTTTTGCTAATTGAAACATGACCTCAAACATAACTGTATTTTTTTCAAATATAATATAGGCCCAAAGGCGTAGTCTTCGGAATAGCTGTGGAATACAGAACTGTGGAATACAGAACTCCCCCTTTTACACAGAGAAATAACACACATAATATATAGCAAAATAGTACTCCAGTACAAAACTTGGGCTCAATAACGTCTGTACTAACGCAGCACATGTGGCTATAAAACTTGGGGGAAAACACAGTGCATAAGTTTGGTATGTCAACCTTAAAAACAATGGCACAGTCAACGTTTAGTCACAGGTGGCTGCATACTCACACTGTGTAGTTCAGAGTCTTACAGCTTCTGGGATTCCGTACTGCTGTGCTGTCCTCCACCCACACAGCTTTAAATTTTACATTTACAAACTCTGCCAGTATCATTGGAATCCCAAGCCGCATGACAAAACCCCTCACTGCTCCTGACTCCCCAGCCAAAATAACCTCTACTCAGTGCTGCAAGTAAGCAAGGACTTGTTAACTGTGTTAAAGCAAGAGCTTTTACAAGCACACAGGACCAGAGCCAAGCCAACAGCACACCACTTTATTCCCTAGAGAACCATGCAGGTACTTGGGAGGCCAGCAAGGATTACTTGAAGCTGCTAGTGAGCAAGTTCAAGTACTGCTGTTTTCAAACCAGGCAGTGCTAAGACCAAATTCAGACCGTATAGAACTTGCTCAATGAATGATAATGCCTGAACCTATACATCCATATAAGGCTTTATATGGCCCTCGGGAAGGAAGACATGAGCCAAATGTTAGAGTGAAGCAACATATCCACCTTATATAGGTCATAAAACACCACACCACAAACTGGCCTGTAGCTTACACGATCTGTCTAAAAAGCTACAACAGCTGTATGCACTGACATAAACCAGGACACAAAGTTCAACAGCATTGCATGATATCGTACTTCCACATATGTGAAATTATAATTGACTTTTAACTGACATTATAAATGAAAATTTACATTAAACAGGAATAACAACACTAAACCTTTAAACCCATTCGACTTCATTTCCAATTCAGATACTCAGAAGAACTGAAACAGCGCAAGCCTTCCGGTGTGGAAGCAGTTGAGGGTACAGTACTTCCTCATGTGGTCACACTCTGCCATAGTGAAAATAAAATCTGTGTTTGACCGGGTTTCTTGGTTTCCTTAGTAGAACAGTGAAACTTGATTTTAAACTAAACAGGTGTGTAACTTTATGCTTATATTTCAAGCAATGCATCCTAACAGAGTGTATCCTTTCTATAGTAGCAACGTACATAAATATACTTTCAAATGTGGATCACACAGTAATATTGCACTCTGTGATATTATGTTGCACCACCTTTAGTTGTGATTCCAACATGCAGTCACTATGGCATTGTTTTGACAACCTTATACAATATTCTGTACACAGTTTCATAAAATTCAGACTTGTATTGATGATGGGAGAGTCATACTACTCTTCTACAGCACCTCTCAAAGATTTTCAATGGGATCAAGACATGGACTCTGTGATGGCAAAGATGAGTTTTCATGCCTGCTATATTGCTCTTTAACACTTCTAGCCTGTTATGGCTGTAGCACCAGCGAGGAAAACAGTCCATTGATGGAATAACCTGGTCGTTCTGTACAACCAAGTGGACAGCTGACTTAAGTGCCTGAACCTGACCAACTGAAGAAACCACACTGCTTCCAGGGGTATAAACAGTGGGCACTATGCCTGATTGGTGCATCACTTCATGCATTTCCCTTCTTACCCTGACGCAATAGGGTGGAATAGGGTCAATCTGGACTTATCAGACCACATGCCCTTTTTCCATCACTCCAGAGACCAATCTTTATATTCTCTGGCAAACTGAAGGCCTTTTACTGATTAGCCTAACTAACAAGTGTCTTTCCCACAACCACACAGCTGTTTAGTGCCGATCCTGTGAGCCCTCGTCATGTGGAAATAGTTTTGCTACTGTCGCTTTCTCATCACTTAACTTCACCAAGCGTTTCAAGGGCTTGCCAATCAGTGATTTTTTTTTTCCTAACAAGAAGTCAATGACTCTCTTTCCAGGTTTTAATAATGGGTTGGACAGTTCTTGTCCCAGAGTCAGCCATTTCAGCAACTTATTTCTTATTTTGTTTTTTGCTTGACGCAGGCCAATAATTTGATTGCTTATAAACACAGCAACATCTTTTCCACAACCACAAGATACGTCATCCCATATGGTTATCTCAGAAATGGGAAGCTACGCAGTACATCAGTTAAGGTTACCATCTAGAACATATTAATTACTGCAGTAATTATCCAATCAAATACTCTTATTTGCTTATTTAAACCTTAGGGGCGAGGTTTTCCGGCCAGGCAATGTAAGTGTACAAGAACGTCCCTCAGCAAAACCACTGCTCTAAACCAGAATCTGCTTTGCCAAGAACGTAACCAGTATCAATAACCCATCTTTAACACAAGTAATTATTAATAAATAAAGTATCCCCTGACCAAAAAGCACAGAGTCTACAGGAATCAGACGACACATAAACACTTACAGTCGAAAATGAAACACAGTAAACCGTATGACACCGATACAGACAAATCTGGGTCAAATAGCATGTGGGTTGCCGAGGCTCTCAGGGTACTAAGAAATGGCAACTCTCGGTTATTAACAAATGCAGCCAGATGACAGACATCATCAAAATAATTCTCTGTTAGTTTTTTTCCAAGACAGCAATCTAAGCAGCTAGGAGCAAGCAGCTCGCTAGCTAACGATCCCTCTGGAGAATGCCACGCCAGGTCATTGTTTACACTGCTAGCTTAGCTGCACAGATGCTTCATCTTGTCTGCTGACTTGCCTTGTATATCCTTAAAGAAACGATTCAAATAACTGCATGGATTCCCTCCAACCTAGAGATCTAACCAGCTTCGTTTTCAGACAGTCTGGCCTCTTGGTGCCCAAATGATGTTGAACGGCTGCCGTGAAGTAAAACGGACCAGGTCTGTTTTCCTCGCAGGCTAGTTGGGGTTAGTAAGCCAGCTAGAGTGGCCAACAACTACATTTCGGCTAATATTATTAACAAGAAATGTAAAATATTGCACCTGGAAACGTGCAAACACAAACTGACTTGGTTAGCTAAAGGCTCGCCCACATACACACCCTACTAGAAGTGCTAGCTGCTGGTCAAGAAGTTGCCCAGCTGGTCACAGCTAGCTGAGGTAACCTAGCCAGCTAGCTAACTTAAGCTGTATTTCTGAGAGTAACACAGAATATTCAGACACAGACAGAGGCGACTAAGCAACAAACACATGATTTCAATCACTTGGAAGCAAATAAATGTAAAAATTAAGGCACGACACTGTTCTGTTTCAGCCAGCAAGATAACCCAACAGGACGCATCTCATGTTAAACAGCTCGCTAGCATGACCACAGAGTGCTGATATGAACATATTTCCATGGAGGCAAAAACCTGAATATCACAGTGAAGTTGTTACGTCTGTCTATATGAGAGGACCTTAACAACCACACTGCTAATAATTCGACTGCATAACTGCCTTGTTCTTAATACAACTGCTCCCCCCAGCTAACCAGTTAGCCAGCGATTTCAATCACGGTCCACCCTCACTAGTTTTCGGGGCTTTACCAGATTTGAAGAACGCCGCTATGTCGGCCGCGTCCTTAGCCGTCTCCTCGGCTCCTTCCCCCGAGCTCATGTCTGTGCAAACCACGACGCGAATATCCGAATGTAAAAGTTTGGCCGTTCCAGCTCAGACGGTCTGTGAAATATGTCCGCCCCTTTGCTCCAAGAAGGATGTGACACGGACGGGAAAGACCGCTGCTCTGCTAGGCTAGGACCACGAGCAGTCCTCCATCTTGGATAATACAAATTAATAGCACCGGCCGGCGGCCCTTCCGACTGAAGGCTAATCGGAAAGGAAAGTCAGGGAAGACAGCAGGGGGCGTGAACGCGTTTCCTAAGCTGCTTTTCCACTCCCTCCCTGCCTTTCAGGGGTCTCCGCAGGTAAACTGGAGAGCTACCTGCAAGGCCTGTTCATGTGTACTATATAATGTTGTTGTGAAGGTGATTGCAGGAGCTGTGCTTGTGATGTGTAGAAGTGGGTCTCTTTACTGCCCCCCAGCTCCCCCTCAGCTTTGAAAGCCAGGGAAAGATTTTTTGTACTGTTTTAGTAGGATGCAGGACCCAAATGTGTCCATTAAGTTCTTTTTTTTCCCCAATCCCTTCTATATCCTCCTCATTTCAAACAACCAGTATACTGGACATCTCTGTCCCGGGTACTGATGCTCTAGAGAAGCAGGCTGGTCACCACACTTACCGTGATGTGTTTCTACAGAGCTCAGTATTTGTATTTGGTTGATCATTTAAGGATTTCATTTTTAATCTTATATTTTATAAACATTAACAAGCACAGCAGCCTGCAGAATCTAAAGTATATTTCAAAGTAACAGTAAATGAAGTAAGAGTAGATGAAGTAACAGTTGATGAAGTAAGAGTAGATAAAGTAACAGTAGATGAAGTAACAGTAGATGAAGTAACAGTTGATGAAGTAACAGTAGATGAAGTAACAGTAGAAGTAACTGTAGATGAAGTAACAGTAGATGAAGTAACAGTGGAAGTAACAGTAGATGAAGTAACAGTAGATGAAGTAAGAGTAGACGAAGTAAGAGTAGATGAAGTAACAGTTGATGAAGTAAGAGTAGACGAAGTAAGAGTAGATGAAGTAACAGATAAAGTAACAGATAAAGCAACAGATAAAGTAACAGTTGATGAAGTAACAGTTGATGAAGTAACAGTAGATGAAGTAAGAGTAGATGAAGTAAGAGTAGACGAAGTAACAGTAGATGAAGTAACAGTAGATGAAGTAACAGTAGATGAAGTAAGAGTAGATGAAGTAACAGTAGATGAAGTAACAGTAAATGAAGTAAGAGTAGATGAAGTAACAGTAGATGAAGTAACAGTAGATGAAGTAAGAGTAGAAGTAACAGTAGATGAAGTAACAGTAGATGAAGTAACAGATAAAGTAACAGATAAAGTAACAGATAAAGTAACAGTTGATGAAGTAAGAGTAGACGAAGTAAGAGTAGATGAAGTAACAGATAAAGTAACATATAAAGTAACAGATAAAGTAACAGTTGATGAAGTAACAGTAGATGAAGTAACAGTAGATGAAGTAAGAGTAGACGAAGTAACAGTAGATGAAGTAACAGTAGATGAAGTAACAGTAGACGAAGTAAGAGTAGAAGTAAGAGTAGACGAAGTAAGAGTAGAAGTAACAGTAGATGAAGTAACAGTAGAAGTAACAGTAGATGAAGTAAGAGTAGAAGTAACAGTAGATGAAGTAACAGTAGATGAAGTAAGAGTAGACGAAGTAAGAGTAGAAGTAAGAGTAGATGAAGTAACAGTAGAAGTAAGAGTAGACGAAGTAAGAGTAGAAGTAAGAGTAGATGAAGTAACAGTAGAAGTAAGAGTAGAGGAAGTAACAGTAGATGAAGTAACAGTAGATGAAGTAACAGTAGAAGTAAGAGTAGAAGTAACAGTAGATGAAGTAAGAGTAGATGAAGTAACAGTAGATGCAGTAACAGTAGATGAAGTAAGAGTAGAGGAAGTAAGAGTAGACGAAGTAACAGTAGATGAAGTAACAGTAGATGAAGTAACAGTAGATAAAGTAACAGTAGATGAAGTAACAGTTGATGAAGTAACAGTAGATGAAGTAACAGTAGATGAAGTAAGAGTAGACGAAGTAACAGTAGATGAAGTAACAGTAGATGAAGTAACAGTAGACGAAGTAAGAGTAGAAGTAAGAGTAGACGAAGTAAGAGTAGAAGTAACAGTAGACGAAGTAACAGTAGAAGTAACAGTAGATGAAGTAACAGTAGATGAAGTAACAGTAGATGAAGTAACAGTAGAAGTAAGAGTAGACGAAGTAAGAGTAGAAGTAAGAGTAGATGAAGTAACAGTAGAAGTAAGAGTAGATGAAGTAACAGTAGATGAAGTAACAGTAGATGAAGTAACAGTAGAAGTAAGAGTAGAAGTAACAGTAGATGAAGTAAGAGTAGATGAAGTAACAGTAGATGCAGTAACAGTAGATGCAGTAACAGTAGATGAAGTAAGAGTAGATGAAGTAACAGTAGAAGTAAGAGTAGACGAAGTAACAGTAGATGAAGTAACAGTAGATGAAGTAACAGTAGAAGTAAGAGTAGATGAAGTAACAGTAGATGAAGTAACAGTAGAAGTAAGAGTAGATGAAGTAACAGTAGATGAAGTAACAGTAGATGAAGTAACAGTAGAAGTAAGAGTAGATGAAGTAACAGTAGATGCAGTAACAGTAGATGCAGTAACAGTAGATGAAGTAACAGTAGATGCAGTAACAGTAGATGCAGTAACAGTAGATGAAGTAACAGTAGATGAAGTAACAGTAGATGAAGTAACAGTAGAAGTAAGAGTAGATGAAGTAACAGTAGATGCAGTAACAGTAGATGCAGTAACAGTAGATGAAGTAACAGTAGATGAAGTAAGAGTAGATGAAGTAACAGTAGATGCAGTAACAGTAGATGCAGTAACAGTAGATGAAGTAAGAGTAGAGGAAGTAACAGTAGATAAAGTAACAGTAGATGAAGTAACAGTAGATGAAGTAACAGTAGATGCAGTAACAGTAGTAGAAGTAACAGTAGAAGTAACAGTAAATGAAGTAAGAGTAGATGAAGTAACAGTAGATGAAGTAACAGTATATGAAGTAAGAGTAGATGAAGTAACAGTAGATGAAGTAACAGTAAATGAAGTAAGAGTAGATGAAGTAACAGTAGATGAAGTAACAGTAGATGAAGTAACAGTAGATGCAGTAACAGTAGTAGAAGTAACAGTAGAAGTAACAGTAAATGAAGTAAGAGTAGATGAAGTAACAGTAGATGAAGTAACAGTATATGAAGTAAGAGTAGATGAAGTAACAGTAGATGAAGTAACAGTTGATTAAGTAACAGTAGTTGATGTTCTATATATTCAGGGATAATATTGTTTTTAGTGATCTCAGTGGACTTCACTGTCCAGACATTGTAACATTGTAACTTTTAGTGTCATTGTTACTAACAGAACCAAAGTTCTTTCTGAAACATAAAAACATAATTACTGTCTACAACACAGTGCTTAGCATATACAGCGTATGTAATATGTGTAATATTTATATTGTTGCTGTCCAAAAAAACACATGTATCTTCATTTTTGTCAACTTTCAGTTTCTACACCATTTCATTGCAGCGGCTGCCAGTTACATTGCATGAACATTTCATAGAAATGCTCCAAAATCACTTGGAATAAATTCCAGTTCCACTGACTTACATTGAAAGTTAAAAAGGATTTTGTCCTCTCTCGTAAAGCTGCAATTCTATATTAATATATTACATATCATCACTGTCTAATGTAAAACAAGTATCCCCAAAATTGCAGCTTTTACAGGAGAGGCCAACACTGGTCTTTGCTTTCAATGTAAGTCAGTGGAACCAGACATTATAAAGTAATTTTGAAGCATTTCTATTGGTCCATTCATCATTTCACAAAATGTAAACAGCTGCTGTCATTAAGCTGCCATCAAATGGTGTAGAAAAATGAAAATTGACAAAAGTGGAGATACATGTGTTTCTTTGGACAGCAATGATGTAAATCTATGTACTATTTAATATAATGTGATTAATTGTTTAATTGTTTCATTTTAAAGGGTAATGTAAATCATTGTATATGCTTCTTGTTAAAATGCTCTGTGTTATCTAAATTATTATGAACATAATTGAATATTTTGTGGCTCTTACATGCAGAGGTCCAGGAAGCTCCAGGAGTTCAATAACAGCTTTTCTGCCTTTTCAGTTTTTATCATGGTGACAATAAATATGTTTATTTTTCATAAACTCATGAGCCCAAATGTACAGTGTTGGACACTAAGAGGTTCCCAGTAGACACAAATAAATAAATAAATAAATAAATAAATAAATAAAGCTTTATGCTATATAGTACAGAGCACAGAACATGTTTAACAAGAAAAACTGGTTGTCTTTAAAGTGTCTAGTCTCAGGACTAAAGAGGTTAAGTAGAATCCAAACTGTGTGTATTTCTTTAATTTCTCTCATATTTATTTCAAAAGCAAACAAAGTTCACTTCAAGATAACAAACAAAATATACTGATCTAAAGTATTTTGGAGACTAAAGTTTAATTGGTAAAAAATTATTTGTGCTTTCTGTAAAAAAGATGCTAAAACAACTGAATGTGTGTTTGTTTTACTCTGTTTCTACAATCTGAGGTTTATGAAAACAACACATTGTTTCTATGTATTCCACAGAAGTTCAGTACTATTTCAGAATCTCTGAGTACCAGAAAAGGAAAAATGTTTAGTTTTTGAATATTGATGGAATGACAGACCTTAAAAGGATGTAAATGTCACTACGTCCTGCCTTTTAAAGCATTTGTGTTTTTGTTTAGATTGTTTAAGTTTTTTTAGTACCAAAGCTTGGTTTGTGTTAGGTAAGTAATTGTACACCACATTGCTATTACTGTTTGTTATATGTATCTATGACAAGCCTTTTTAGGTTTTGATACACAGTTTTTATATCAGAAAGTCAGTATGAACAATGTGATTAGTACTGGTCAAAATGACTGTAACGTAAAAAATAATAGTTTAGTTGTAGAAACGCTATTTCAGCCATTTAATTAATAAAAGTTTGTATTAGAACTAAGTTTGTATGAGAACTAAATGATTTCATTCCAAACAATATAATTTTTGCTTCGAAACGTTTATGACATGTTATAACAAATATCATTTCTTTTCAAATGGAACTTCTGATGTCAAGAATTTGTAGACTAAACACTAAAACAGCTTGTCAAAGGTAACAGATCTATAATCCAATCAGATACTACTTACCGCTGGTTCAGGTTTGGAATTGGGGTCAGGATTAGGTGAAGGCAGTAGAATGATCTTTAATTCAGTGTAATTTCTCTGTAATTACACACATAGGAGTCTGTTTCTAAGACCACATCAGCTGGGTTGAGTAAGACTTATGTAGACCTTTTATATTTACAAACAATTTTTGGTAATGGAGTAAAATACTGTTACACTCTAACTATTCCACACTATTATGTTTAACTACATTTACCACGTACATACCGTCTACAGATACTTTAAATCTTATAATGAAAAAAATATTATATATTTTTTTATAATATTATATATTTTTTCCCCTTTTTTATATGGAAGCGTTTATTAATCCAATACATTTTTGACAGGTAAGAGCCTTGGCCTACCAGCTTTAATCATAAGTAATAGATCATTTCTTCAAACATTCTTTGAACAAGAAACATGTAATGATGGTGTTTGACTCAGAGTCAGCTCAGTGCTGGGCTGTGGAATTAGATCTGATGATAACAATATCAGTGTCCTTTTCTCTAGTACAGAACTTGCTGCCTGTAAATTCCATTATGGGTTTTTGTTAAAACAGCACTGACCCCTGGTGGTTAACTGTGCTATATATTTTTACCTGCTGTTCTGTGATAACTGCCATTCTGCCTTCTTGATGTATGATGATTTAGCAGTTTTAAAGAAGTGAGTGAGTTTTAGGTCTTGTTAATTCTATAATAAGTTCTGCATTAAAACCTTTTTTAGCACAGAACCAATATCAACAACATAAATATAGCAGTTCTACATACAATCCAAAACCACTAGTGAGCCTGCGCGTGATTTCCTAGTTTTTATATGCTGTTTGTATATGTAACTACCTGCCATGATTATATTGTAGACCAAAATCTTCTCAAAACTATTGTAAAACATGGGAAGAAGAAGAGAAAAAAACAAATAATAGAGGGGGTGTGGATCAGTATGGCTGTGGATCAGACACATAGAGGTTTGTGGGTCAGTGTGACTGTGGATTAGACACATAGGAGTGAGGGACAGTACAACTGTAGATTAGACATATAGACAAGTGAGGGTCAGTGTGACTGTTGATTAGACACACAGACAAGTGCAGGTCAGTACGACTGTGGATTAGACACATAGAGGAGTGAGGGTCGGTATGGCTGTGGATTAGACACATAGAGGAGTGAGGGTCGGTATGGCTGTGGATTATACACATAGAGGAGTGAGGGTCAGTATGACTGTGGATTAGACACATAGAGGAGTGAGGGTCAGTATGACTTGGATTAGACACATAGAGGAGTGAGGGTCAGTATGACTGTGGATTAGACACATAGAGGAGTGAGGGTCAGTATGACTGTGGATTAGACACATAGAGGAGTGCGGGTCAGTATGACTGTGGATTAGACACATAGAGGAGTGCGGGTCAGTATGACTGTGGATTAGACACATAGAGGAGTGCGGGTTAGTATGACTGTGGATTAGACACATAGAGGAGTAAAGGCCGGTATGAATGTGGATTAGACACATAGAGGAGTGAGGGTCAGTATGACTGTGGATTAGACACATAGACATATGCAGGTCAGTATGACTGTGGATTAGACACATAAACATATGCAGGTCAGTATGACTGTGGATTAGACACATAGAGGAGTGAAGGCCAGTATGACTGTGGATTAGACACATAGAGGACTGAGGGTCAGTATGACTGTGGATTAGACACATAGATGAGTGAGGGTCAGTATAACTGTGGATTAGACACATAGATGAGTGAGGGTCAGTATGACTGTGGATTAGACACATAGAGGAGTGAGGGTCAGTATGACTGTGGATTAGACACATAGAGGACTGAGGGTCAGTATGACTGTGGATTAGACACATAGAGGAGTGAGGGTCAGTATGACTGTGGATTAGACACATAGAGGACTGAGGGTCAGTATGACTGTGGATTAGACACATAGATGAGTGAGGGTCAGTATGACTGTGGATTAGACACATAGATGAGTGAGGGTCAGTATGACTGTGGATTAGACACATAGAGGAGTGAGGGTCAGTATGACTGTGGATTAGACACATAGATGAGTGAGGGTCAGTATGACTGTGGATTAGACACATAGAGGAGTGAGGGTCAGTATGACTGTGGATTAGACACATAGAGGAGTGAGGGTCAGTATGACTGTGGATTAGACACATAGATGAGTGAGGGTCAGTATGACTGTGGATTAGATACATAGATGAGTGAGGGTCAGTATGACTGTGGATTAGACACATAGATGAGTGCTGGTCAGTATGACTGTGGATTAGACACATAGAGGAGTGAGGGTCAGTATGACTGTGGATTAGACACATAGAGGAGTGCGGGTCAGTATGACTGTGGATTAGACACATAGAGGAGTGAGGGTCAGTATGACTGTGGATTAGACACGCTTTCAGTGAGGGGTTCCAGTCTTGGTTGTATCTGGGAGGATACATGGATCGCACGCTTGGTGGCGGTATCTGCTGTCAGCCACTGTGTGAGTTACAACAGCAGAAGAAGGAGCCCAAACGGGACAGAAAGAAGAAGCTCTTTAGTAAAGTAACAGTGTTCTGGAAAAGTGAGTTTTATTTTGGTTTGGTTTGTAGGTGTAGTGTAGCTATAATCAAACACCAGATTATTTATAATATCACCACCTAACGGTCCGCTAGCTAGAGGCGCTATTTCTCTGGGAATCTAACAGAAGATGCTAACTTGGCTACGAACGTCCCTGTCATAGCATCGTTAGCCAGTCTCGCTACGTCCAAATATTATCATTTATTGTTCAGCTACATTTCTCTTTTCTGTGGCGTGATTTAAGTGTTGTTTCTGGCGAGTTATAGGTAGCGTTAACTGTTTCTCTTCATATTCAGGTTCCTTCTAGCAACGTGCTAATTGTCTGTCAGCGGGGGGAGCAATGGCTAACTTGCTGACTGTTTACGACGACGACGAGACTAACACTGTTGTCGACTGCACGGTAGGTCTTTGTAATATTTAGGTCAAGCATTGGCTAGTAGAGTATTTTATTATGTAATGATATTTAACGTTACCTTTGTGGCTCAACAGCACAGCTAACTAACGGATTCAGTATGAGCTTGAATGGTGCTGTACAATTCTGCACGCGTTATTGAGCGCAAACCTGAAGAAAGACGTGGCTGAAGTTAGCTTCTTATTCAAATTCCACCTTAAATGGTTAATTCGATTAAGCTAACTTCAGAAAGCAAGTTTTCCTGAGTTTTTCTAGCAAACTGATAGCGAGTCTGAGTTCTGCTGTAACCCGTATTAATCAGACATGATGGTAAACTAGAGGTCTGCTGTGTGGACACTGCTTAATGTCTCTTTTTCCTTGTTATCAATTTACTTTTCAGGTTTGTAACAAAAGACTAACAGGTGAAACCCAATACAAAGTCCACCTAACCACTTTACAGCATTTTAAGGTAAGTGTTTTTGTGGGTCCACACACTCCCAGTGTAGCTGAATAAGCAAACCAGATACATTTATACACATGATGATGTTGATTATCATTGGCAACTATTAACAAACACTGTTCTGCTTCTATATGTGGAAATATATTAATAATTCCATCACTGAGTACTCGGCTGTTAGTCAGTTTTGTGATGTGATGCGTTGTAACCGAACATTATATTGTAGCATCAAAGAAGAAACACTGCATTTGAAAACAAGTGCACGTGAGCTGAACAAAGCAGTCAAGGAGAACCTCCGCTCAGCACAGCTCTACTACGGTTCACAGCAACAGCCTGTGCTCAAGGCAGCTCTGCATGGTGACGCCTCCTGCGCATCCATGGCAGAGCAAGCCAGTGACAGGATGTTACATAGCCCCCACTGCACAGGTCAGCCCATGTGTTTTGGGCTCACTTCATTTCAGCAGGATCCCTGGGGAGTCCTCTCCAGACCTCTGGTGGCGCCGTCCCATCTTTGACACCAGCGTCGCATTGGTACAGATGATGCTGTGGGAAGCAGCGCTTTTTAGACAATGCTTATTCATTGAACACAGCAGCAGAGAAGAACTTCTGCTGAGTGCTATTGGAGCAGATCACCAATAAATCACCTATCCATTCATATCCCAGACTAAGTAGCTCCACAGTGCTGCACATTCTGGACTAACCTCAACTACAGCAACATGAGTGTCACAGTCTTTCTCTTACCCTGGCTCTTAACTATGAGCTAGTGCTTGTGGCCACTCTGCATTGCCACATCTCCCATGCATCCACGGCAGTGCAAGCCTGTGGCGGGACGCTACGATATTAAATGTGTTGCTTATCTCCTTGTCCGATTGGATTGTCTGGATTTTTAGGGGCCTGAGAAATCTTCTACCACTCCTGAGTACGTCTTACAAGGACTTTAAGAGACTGAATTGTGTTTCTACAGTCATTTCAGTGTTAGAGCTCTGATGATGCTAAGATCTGGTTCTCATCCCATTTTGCCAATGAAGTCTCGAGACCTGCCTCTTTTTGTTCTGGAGGCCACTGGGGACTTACCTTTCGTTTCAAAATAATGGCGGATTTTCCATTGACTTCTTTGCTCCTAAGTTTGGTTTGGATATTATCCAGACTATGGTCTTGAGTTCCTCCTGCTTCTTCTTTGTAGTCTGATGAGTTGACTCACATTACGCCTAGTTGAAGTCAGCTGTTTCAGAGTTATCTTTGTCATTTCTTCTCTCCGTCAACAGGTTTGGTGACGAATGGAATATAGTCTCTCAAGAGCACTGTGCAGTTTACGCTGTGCAGTTGCCAAAAATATAGTATTTAAATTTGTGTGAATTTTTTTTCCTGAACACTTTTGTCCTGTGTTACCAAAATAAATCAGGAACATCTCTTCAAGAGAATGTCATTCCACCTTCTCAATGTTTCTTTAGATAGTGGCTTGTGATTTTTTGTAAAAATTGCACATATAAATATGTCTAAAGCACATATTTTAAGCCAAACACGTTAATGTTGTTTGTCCAGCGGCTGTGCTGAGGTGCAGAGCATTGCAGATGGATCGGCATGGCTCACATTTACCACGTTTATTGTTATGGGTCCTGTTAACTTCCTGCACTTTCTGATAACTGGATGGGTTATTGGACATAAACGTGTTTTAAGTAGTGGCCTTTCTGGCCTCACCAGTTGCAAATACTGTTATCATTCTCTTCTCTTCTGCACTTGCTTCTTACTTGCTTTTATGTATCTGGAACAAGGAATCATGGTTCTGGCTTTAGGAAGTCATCAACTTCACTGACTACACTTTCTTCCTTTGTTCAAGTGAAGTCCTCACGTGGATCCTTAACATACATTTTTTTTTTTTATTCTGGTTGGATAATTACTTGTTTTGAACGGCAACGAAGTTAATTCCGCTCACTGAAAACATTGTCCTCCCCATTGTCTTGCATAACAAAGACACTGATGTAAGTGTTGGCTTTAAGCTGTTTATTTTTTTATTTATTTTTGTGAAAGAAACTGATTGCAGGTCTAAGGTCTGATGTGATTTGTTACCAGATAACTCACCTGTATCTTTTTTCTGCACTCTCTGGCCATAATCTACAAAGAAAGAAGAGGCTCAGGCTGCGAAGGGTAAGTAATTCCATGCACTCTTTAAAACATCTTAAATCATTTCTACCACTACTCACCTCTCGACTACTGGTTGTTTCTGTATGTTTGTAGATAGGGTTGATACTGATATTTTTTTTTTTGTACTATGAATCACTTGATTGGATTAATCAAATAGAAAATCAATCATTGTGTCTTCTTGTATTTCCTCTCACTTTGCCTATAACCTATTGTAGCACAGTCTGTGAGACAAGTCATTTCTTTATTTACGGTGTATTGAAACGGTAGAAGCCACATTTTCTCCAACAGTTCTTGTATTGTACTATGACCACAGGTATCATATTTTGTTTAACTAAAGTGTTTCAGCTTTTTTCTACAGTCGCTCTCAAGCTTCTGTGAAATAAGGGACACCTTATTGGGTATTTTAGAGCTGCTGCTCACATGGTGTCACATGCATCTACAGGACAACGAAAATGCTTTCATCAGTATGCTGGCCTTAACAGATGTCCTTGTCTGGCTAGTGTCTAACTGTATCAGCGGGGAGAAAGGAATGAAGACATGCTTTACACCCAGTATGAATGTGAATAGTTTTGCTCTTGTGGGCTCCTGGCCTCAGAATGTTTGACATCACTGGAATTTAAACTTGGCACCTTAGCCAGTTTCATTGACTTGGCAGCACTCGGTCCTGGAACATGATCTAAACACTGAACACTTGGATTGAAGTTGGACACTACGTTCGGCGTACCGCCTACAAAACAAAGGACAAATAAAAATGAAATCATTGCTTTATGTTCTTAAACAAGCCCCTTCTGAATTTGCAGCCTTCATTCAAAGTTTTAATCCGAGTCTTACTTGGTGTACTCAGAACAGCATCAATTTTGGACTTCTCTGAGCGTTTCAGAATTTTCGGAGATTGCAGCACTTTTAGGAATGTGATTCCTCAAGCAAGCTGAAAGTGTTTGCCTTTTCGTCCTGAAATTCAAAGGTGTGCCATTGACAGGAAGCCAGATGATTGAAGAAAACCTGTGTCTGTGGGGTTTGTAAGGTGTCCAGGCGTCCATGGACAATATTGCACACACTTGGTCTACTCAAGAACTTGCAACCTTGAAACACCAAGCTGATGTCGAAGGACTAGCACTGCTCTAGGATGACTGTTTATCGCTTCCGTTGTCATCTGCTGTGAAAAGCTGCACCTTTCCACAGGTGACTGGCAACACACGTTCTGCACCTGCAAAAACGGAAACATCCATACCAGGAGACATGCCCAGTCAGCCAAACAGGCACTGCCAAGGGCCAACTACTATCTGTGGTGTGACACACACAGAAACTCTTCGAATGTAAGGGCCTTGTGTTGGACATGAGCCCTGTCCCAGATAGTGCCCTACACCCTAAACCAAGAGGTCTACCTCCAAGACTGCATGTAGGTGATGTCATCAACTTGTAGTCAGAGAGGGCAAAAGACCTTGAAGGCTTTTGGGTTAAAGGAGTATGTTTGGGACAGAGTCGTGCAATGTGTAGGCCCTGCATGTGCCTTTTTTGTGTTTTTCCTGGTTTAAACATGAGATTTGTTTACCTGGAATGGCACAGCTCATATTACAAGCATAGGTGGGAGGAGACCTGAATAACTGAACATCTTTTTATGTGCTATGCCTCCACTCTAAATGGGACCCTTTCTGCATCTGAAGGTTTGGGTGAAAGGCCTTTGATATTGATGTGGTTCTCACCAGAGGGTACATAATGGGCGCTTGTAAACACAACTTTGAACAGCAGCTCAAGAAAAGAGACACTCTACATCCACGTGCAAATGAGATCTACAGGATAGCAAGCGCACCAGGAAACAGAGATGTGGCCTAGTATCCTACTGAATGAGTCCCTTTCCTCCTGGCCCTGCATTAACACAGGTCTCGGAAGTCTATTTCTTAGGTCCTGCCTGGGAAGCACTGCACATTGAGATTCAGTTATGTCATGCACATAAACATGACTGTTTCCCCAAACATATGGTTTCCTTACAGGCGTTGTTGTTTTTATTGTTGGTGAAATGACAGCGATGTTGTTGCATCCCGTGTACAGATGATGTCTTTTAGATTCAGGACCTACATAATTGGAATACTTGCTAGGTCTGATTGTATGTTAAAAAAGAAAAATGAGTGTTGGTCAACATTTTCCTGCAAAGTGAATCTGTTGCGAAGTCTTGCTTGACTGTTTTGTCACATTCAATAGGTCTCATCCCTAAACCACTCCCACTGCCAGAATGGACCGATATTAAAGAGTACTTGCAGTACCTCAACCTTGATGAGCCTATTATTGGTAAGAGAATGCTGTTAAATGTAGGGATACTTTGTGTGTGTTTTGTAAAATAAAAATGGTCCAGGTTTGTATAATAAAATAGAAATAATTTTCCTTATTAAATTTAATTTAATCCAGTGTATGGTTAAGCATCTAGATGCCAGTTCTGTTGAGTAAGGATGACTCCAGGCTCCAGGTGTCAATTTGAGCTCACTCTACCAAAAACTTTCTGTTACATGTCAAAACAGAAGCAAATGCTGATACACTTGCACTCCAGGATGACCAGTGATGAAGTTGGTGGAAGAGTGGGTTGGAATGCAAATGAGCTACTTTAGGAGACTGGTGTTGTTGTTACTTAGGGTTCAGGATCAAGGAGATGCATAACCAGTTGGAGAGAAAAAAACAAAACAATGCATGCAGCTATTTTCTTTATCCAGCCTATAGGCAAACGTTTATTCTATAGGCAAATGTTATATTAGGCCATAATTTATAAAGGAGTTGTTCTTTTCTGTTTATACTTCTTTTATTTATTTATTTTTTAGGACTTGGTGCCTTGACACAAGAGGAGGATGTTGTCACAGATGATGGCAAAGTCCAGTTGAGGTACAAGTGTAATATGTGCGCAGTAGAGTTGGACATGTGCTCAATGGTATGTCATGTTGTAAGCCGCAAGCACCGTCAGAAGTACCTGGTAAGATTTCATCACTTTCTTTCTGCAGTTCTTTGATTCATTTTGATTACACCAAGTAACAAGTTTCATAACAACTGTGCACAGCAACTGAAGAGGCCAGACTTGGTGACTTGGCACAGATCCCTCAAAACATCACAGAAACAACCTGGTCTTGTTGCGAGGGCTAAGGCTGCACTTGTGGAGAAGAAAGAGGGATGGGGTACCCCAGTGGTATGTCGTCTTTTTTCCCCCTGCCATTTTATTTTTGTGTGCTGATTAATGTTGGAGATGAATGTGACTGAATCAGTAATCCCCCCATTTCCCCAAAATTATTTTAATTATAATATTTTACATTATTAAACCTAAAAATGCAACAAACAATTTAACTTCAAGGTAGCTTAAAAATAAAGTAACATTATGGAAGAGTTTTACCTTAAATAACAGCTTTAAAATGATTTTGATGGTACACTGACATATAATAGGGAGAACAGCATCTTCACCATTGCTACTCCAGCCCCAGAATGCCTGCTATGAGTATATGAACTTTGGAGGAGCTCCACAAGAACTTTAATGCTTTATGGCACCACAGCAACTTTGGCTTTACAGTTAGAACAAGAAGTTAGCTCGCTATTCCCAGCATAGACATCATGTTAAAGGCTGTGAAGAGCCCACAGAAGATGTTGTCAGTGGAAAAAAGTGAGTGATCAAGCAAGAGACCGGATAAGAGTAGATCTCGGACCGGCTTTTTACTTGTTGGTAAAAGATAAGAGATGGAACTATGATAAGAGATGGAAGTCTGATGGCTAAAAGAAAACGGCCAACATCGTCTATGTCACCTCTGTCGCATTAAGCTTTGTAGTTTTTCTCTGATTCCCCAGTTCAAGTTAGTATGAACAAATAAGCACTAAATTATTCCCACACCAAACAGTTTGGTCAGTCTTTGTCAGTCTCATGCTAGAACATCCTTAAGGTTTGCAGCTTCCTGTAATAAGATTCTGTACTTTGTTACTCTACCTTGTACAGGCTTGTTACATCAGTTTGGAAACATCCATCAATTTACACATTGTTGGACTCTATTGTTGGATTTTTATAAATCATTACTACCTGAAAATGTCTCATGTGCATACATTTTAAGATCAAATCTGTGCATATAAATTTATACATTTTAGATTTTGATGATCTTTGAATGTAATCAGACCCCAGAAACCCATGTGCGAACTGCCTCTGTATGTGCGTAAAGCTTGCCTAAAAGTGTTCTGATTTTTATTTAAGGCACTCAACCGGCCAAATGGGGGCCAAAGGCTGAAAAAGCGTAATCAAGGTAAGGAGTGTATTCTAAAGTCTGCAGTATGCTTCACATGATAAAAAGAACTAAATAAAATAAAAACAGTGTGTGCTTCATTAGGAGTTCTGTTTTTTTGGTTTTTTTTGGCAAATGCTGCCATTGTTTTTGTATGAAATATGCATCTGGCGTAACCCATTCTGTTACATTGAATAATTTAGGCCAGGCATATATTGTTCGATTTAGAAAATCTTGTTCTTTGAGAACTCACACTATATATGTGAGTTGTTCACACTGTCCAAAACCACTTGGGGCAGAGGTACATGCTATGATGAGGGTGTTTACACTGCATGGAAAACATAAACCCCAATAGACAGGTTTGTCTAGGTCCAATAAAGCTATTTAATAAATTAAAAAAGAAATGTGCTAAAGCAGCTTTGCTAACTTGTAGCAAACTGTGCAATTAAACTAAAACCTGGTGGTGATGTGTATTTGAGAAAAATGTGGTCTTTTTTTTTTCTTTATTTCAAAGACCATTTAAAAATGGGTGCATCTCTAATTAGACTTTGTAGTTCCAGTTATACAAAGAAAATTTTGATTTCATCTATCTACTTTGGCCTCTTGATCACCTTTTTTGGAGCAGTGGTTGTGATTGTGGTGGTTGCAAAAGACCATAACCTGTAATCAGTAGTCATCTGTTTGTCTAAGTGCTTGACTGGCGCTTGTTTGAGCAGTTAAATCGAGCATCACCACCATCAGACTGCATGTTAAACAACGGCTAATGAAGCTGGAATTCAGTCATAAAATTTGCCAGAATTTAAAATGGGCTTAAAACACTGAATGTATGCCTGATTTTATCTTTGCTTGTTTTCTTTTTTTTTTAAGTCTTGGAAAAGCAGATTGTTAATATTTCATGTTTAATCCACTAAAGGACATGGAACAGAACCCTCTCATTCCTATACTCATGAGATGTCCTACTCTGGACGGGACAGAAGAGATCAGTCTCCCATGGCTGAAGATGGTTACAGGCAAACTTATTCACAAGATGATGCTTTTGAAAGGCCGTATCGTTACGATGAGGATGAGCCCTATAACAGATCATCTAGAGATCAAGATGCTCTTCGGCAGTCCTATCCAGAGAATGAAAGACGTGAGATGACATATCAAGATGGCAGACAAAGATCTTATCAAGATTATAACCACAGTGAACAGCCGTATTTGAAAGGAGACATTAGTGTAAGGTCTTTTCTGGAGGACACTGACAGTGGAAGACACAATATTGACAGAACCATTTCAGCGAGATCTTACTGTGATGAGCGTCAAGAGGAATGCTACTCAGAAGTAAATCCCAGAGAAGCGTGGAACTCTGGTAGAGATATGCAAGATGATTCATATTATGGTAGTGTCTCAGGAAGCAGATTTACTGACACAGAGATGAGTGGTTCAGCTCGACGCCTACAAGATGTGGACTACCGAGAGAACAAGATGATTCAAGGTCGGAGGTACACATCAAGTGAAGGGAAAGGTCGTAGCATGGATGACATACAAAGACCAAGAAGAGGCTTCCAGTGTGCAGAGGAGAAGATGGAACATGCTCGTGATGTAGAAAGTGTGAGAAGGGCTGGGTCCTATGAGGTGAAAGGCTATATTGAAAGACGCAGAGATGGTTTGAGAGACTACAGTCAGGAGCATTCCCCTGCTAAAAGGAAAAAGAAGAGCAGGTTCTCTGATGCTACACCCTTAGAGATAGCGCTTACACAGAAGAGGTGAGGTTGATTGTTCCAGCATAGTTTGTGTTCTGTGACACTGTAAACCATATAGTGATGAACTTGCTTTTCATTAAGAAATGAGTCTCTATAGTTTATAATACTTTTAAGTAGAGATGGACCGTTCAGTGTTTTTGAGGCCGATTTCGATTGCTTATCACGTTTCAACACGATCGGCCGATAGCCGATACCGATCGAGGGTGGGGCTATATGCAATTATTAGTGCAAACAAGTCATGAAACATGGTGAAAACTGGTTTATTACCATTTTAAACGAGTGAAACAGCATAGTATTTTTAACAAAATTAGAAGTTGGTCTGTGTGGGCGTAAACCATTCTGTTACAATGAATAATAGGCATATATTGTGCGATTTTAAAAATCTTGTTCTTTGATGACAACTCGCACTGTACATGTGAGTTTATCACACTGTCCAAAACCTTTTGGGGCAGAGGTACATGCTATGATGAGGGTGTTTACACTGCATGTAAAACATAAACCCCAATAGACAGGTTTGTCTAGGTCCAATAAAACTATTTAACAAATAATAAAAACTGTGCTAAAGCAGCTTGTGAAACAGCATAATATTTTTAACAAAATTAGAAGTTGGTCTATGTGGGCGTAAACCTCTTGATACAGCTCTGGAAGAGTGACATCTGAAAAGTATTTCCTACTAGGAACAGCAGAGCGTGGATCCAGAGGGAATATTAAGCGGCAAAATACCGCGTCTTCTACAGCCGAGAAGAGCTGCTTATCTAGAACTATAAACTCAATCACTCTGGCTGTGGTTCCTTTAGCTCTCTGGCTGTTGCTGCTGCTGTACTGTTAGTACCAGTCAGATCTGGTCTGCACGGCGTTCTGGGTTGTTTGTTTTGTGCTAGCTGTGCGTGCTAGCTCTGCTGTTTGCTGATACTCACTGTATTCAGCCAGATGGTGTACTCTTTGTGACGTATCAGATCAGTAGTGTTAAATGTCTTTGTCTTGGTTCCCTATTAGACACGCAGATTTCACTAATTTTACAGATGTTACAAACTGCCCTGGATGAGAGTCACATACACAGACAGATGACATGTTTTCTATCTGCATGCAGTGAACACGAGGCTGCTGCTTTAGTCAGTCTGTGGAAAATTAAAGGATGTGTATTTCCACCTAGTGGTGCAGATAGGAATTGCAGGGAGCTGGCTGGAGGGCTCCTCTTCCTGGATGAAACACTAGCTGGAAAAACAGAAATTAGGCTCATTTGTCGTCGTCGCTTATCACATATTTTGATTAAAAATCATACATCATACATGGGCGATCGATCCTTCCATCTCTACTTTTTTTTGCTTGATTAGCGCAAAATGTTGTCTTTGTTTGACATAATGTTTATATTTATATCCATATTTTAGGCTACTTGAGAACATGATTCCAAATACGATGAACCTGAATATAAAAGGTCCTACAAAGTCTCAAGTAAGTCTTTGGGAAGTTGGATTAGTAGAATGCAGATAATACAATTCAAAGAATTTAGGGTTGCAGAGTTTAATTAATTTGCTAAATGCCTGTCTAAATACAGAAATTATTTTGGATGGATGTGTGAGTGCAGACTGCTGTGCGAGTGAAAATAATTATTGTTTTTTGTCTTAATTTATAGGTTTCTTATAGGATGAATGAGCAGCGCAGTGATATATTGGCTGAAAATCAACGAAAAGGTTTTCAGGAGATCACCAGATATCAACTTGGCTCTAGAGATTTTCAGGGGGAAAGGACTTTCATAAATTCCACAAGTCTACAAGGGAACCAAGGGTTTGAGGAAAATTCCCAAGTTTTTGAAGACAAAAGATATTTTGAAGGCCGCACACACAATCAGGACATGAAAAGACTAAAAGAGGCGTACCACAAATCTGCGAGGTATGAAAATCTGTCTTCAGATTATCAACAATCAAGACATTTTCAGGATGATCCCAGTGATTTCCAGCCGTCGAGAGGCTTTAAGGGCAGCCCTGAAGATTTTCAGGATGGAGGACGTTTTGAAAACGACCCTCCCAGTTTCCGGCAGTCACAAGAATTTAAAGATCCTTACAAGGAGTCTGCAAGATATGAAAAGCTCCCTGGAGATTTTCAGGACGATCATAGCAGTTTTCAGCAGTCAAGAGGGTTTAAGGATGATCCTAAAGATTTTCAGCACAGAGGACGGTTTGAAGATGATTCTGCTGACTTTCGTCAGACTCGAGGATTTAAAGACTCTTACCAGGAGTCTGCAAGATATGAAAGTCTCAGTAGAGATTATCAAGAATCAAGACGTTTTCAAGATGAGCGTACTGATTTTCAGCAGTCAAGAGGCTATAAGGACAACCCAAGAGAGTCTGAACACAGAGGACGTTTCGAAGATGATAGTTTGTCTGACAGTTACCGACAGGCAAGGGAATTTAAGGACAGCCCCAGAGGTTTTCAGCCTGGAGGACGTTTTGAAGATGATTCTCTAGATTTCCTGTCGGCCAGGAGTTATGATGAGAGTCCCAGAGCAAGACAGGTTGACGAAGAACCCAGAAGCTTTCAAAACCTCATACACTCCAGGGGTACTGAAACAACTAGAGGTTATAAAGAGTATACAAGAAGAGCAGGGGCAGAGGGAAGGTATAGAGATGATGACAGCAGACACTCTCAGAGTAGCCCTGATGGTCAGCGTAAATTTGAATGGGAAAGAAGGGGAACAGCTGACCGATCTGAAGATCTTAAGACTTACTATCCAAATGATGATGATGATGATAGAAGAAGAGGTTACCAAGGTATGTTGATAATAATGGTCTTCGAGGTGTCTGTTTGGACTGTATTGTTCACATATTAATCTCGTTTAATCCTGTAAAAAAAAAAAGAAAATCAACTTTCTGAACATCATATTACTGCAGCATTTTCATTCCAGTCTTCTCAACTTTTCAGAGAGCCTTTGGGCGTCCAAGCCTGTAGGAGAGGACAGCAAGGTGTACAGTGAGAGTCGAGCGCAAAGGCCACATTATCAGCGCGACTACAGTTCGGGTGCAGAACCCTACGATCCCTTTAATCCATCGTCATCGTCGTCTCCTCCGCCTCAGGAAGGAGCGCCGCCCTCCAGTCTTGAAAAGCTTGCTGCCACTCTCCTGGAGCTTGTGGCGCGTAAATCAAATTAAACAGTTTCCTTTGTTATTGGTAATGAATTTCAGACTTGTTGTTCTGTGAGATTTAGATGACACAGTTATTCTGTATAGATTTGTTTAGGTAGCGATGTTGAGTGTGATTACAGACTTTCTCTGTCGCAGTACTCATGTTTTCTACTGCCAGGTTCTTTACTAAGTTAGGGTTGATGAAGCGTATATAATTTTTCAATCATTTTCGTCACTGCTTTGCTTATTTGTAAAAGGAGCTACATGAACGTATAAACAAAAAAATACATGAATTTTTTTATTTTAAATGTCTTACATTCCCAGAACACTGTTGACTACTCTTCCTCTGTGATGTCTTTAACTGGTTTTAGCTGACATCTAGCAATGAATGTGTATAATTATTCTCAGTCTTATCTGTCGGGGGCCGGTGTGACTGCAGGTCTTCATTTCAACCGATGAGGAGCACATATGATTAATGGATGAAGACTGAGAACCAGTGGATTTAGGTGTCCTTCTGCTTGATTGTATGAATAAAACCTGCGGCGACAGCAGCAGTAAGACTGAACAGCCCTGATTTGTGTCTACTTTGACTTGGTGCAAGTATGTTTCAGTGTGTGCAGAAAAAAATAGAACTACTATGAATCAAAAGGAAAAACATACAGATGTATACGTCATAATATTCCTTCTTTTTGACGGAAGGACCCTAAAAAAACATAATGATTAAAAAAATATTTTAAAGTATTTTTAGAGAATCATCTTGCTTGATTTAGCTTCACTGTCTTTCCCTTCTCTCTTAGGAGGAGGTTCCATAGCTGGTGCAGGTGCTATAGATTGTAGTTGGAACTAGGCTCTTCATAGTGTAAAGCAGTGTCTCTCAATTCTGGTCCTGGAGGTCCTCTGTCCTGTACTCCTGCTGCAAAAGGAGCCTTGACACTTAAGACATACAGGCTACAGCATTGTGTACATGTACAATACCTTTCAGATATGTTGTATAAACCAAGCAGCATCCTAATGTCTCTATTAAAAATAAACAAAACCCTTTACTAGTAGGTGGGCTACATTGCTACATTGGGAGATGACTGAGTGCCTTGCTCTCCTATGATAGTGTCTAAGCAGGCAGGATTCATGATGTTTCAGACACAGCCAACCAGGAATTTTGCTTGAAATGTGTTGTGTTGTTAGTAATAAACACAATATTCCTGTTTGGTTTGTATGTGGTTTTAATGGTTCTGGAACTGTACGTTGCTTTAAGGCTTTAAAGTCGTTCAAGTCAGCCAGGCTGCGCTTAAACACACCCACTGTAACCCAGTGCTGAGCTGTTAAGGAGCTGATTAGTTGGCTCAGGTGTCTTGGGTGCAGTAAAACAAAAAAGTGCAGGACAGCGAGTGTCCAGGATCAGGATTGAGAAACACTGCATGTTCTAAAGGACCAATGAGCATTTTTATAGAAATGTGATTTTGTGTTTTCTTTTCTTCATAGCAGTCACCGCAGACATCTTACCTGAATGTATTTCAGTGGTCAAAGCTTATAATTGGGATATAAAGTGTTCATTTTTAAGTCGACAAGCTTTGTTAGTTTTTGTTAGTGATAACATAGTACTTCTTATATCATGTATTTGGTTTAGAGGATCTGCTAAGTTACTAATTTAGTGCACTTAAATGATATTAATGCCAAACAGCACATAAACCCATTCTTTGAGTTTGGTACACCTACAGCAGGCTTGGCAACAAACTCACAGATTGCAGGATGCATTTCTGTACATTTGTTACAGAAACACAGCACGCTGTCTCTACTTATTTAATAAAGTGGTTTTAGTCTTTAAACACTTGATCATCTAGGCTTCTGCTTGGCTGGACAGAAAACCTGGAGCCACAGGTGGGTAGGACTGAGCACCCCTGCAAGGTTTCTTCCTGATACAAGTGCTCATTAGTGCTCAGATCTTCTGTAAACAATGTCACAATGTCTACTGTATGGCTTATGAAAGTTAGTCATGGTTTTACTAGGGTTAGAACATAGTTTACCATAATTCTACCATAAACCACCCTGCTGACAAAAATCAACACAAACTAGTGAGCATTTTATGCTGGACTGAACAGATTAATGCTTGTCTGGTGCTGGATGTTCACCCCTGCATGGTCATCAAGACAACATATGCTGGGTTTGGTGGTGATCTGTCTATTAACTTCTGTTGCAGCTGCCCAGAATACCAGAATCCAAAACACTACATTTGCTGGTGACCAGCAGTGTTGATCAATGCTGTTTCTGTCCGGGTCCCGTGGTGCCTTATGGTAATGAGGTCTGTACTATGGGTCATGGTGGTTTGTAGGAGCTGAATCTTATAGTAACTATGATTATACCATTATTCTGCTATGATTTAATACATTTATATTCTATAGTAAAACCATGTTTTCCTTCCAGCAAAAACACGTGGAACGCCGTCAAAGAGACACCATAGTAACTATGTCATAGTTTTCTTTCTACTAAAAAACAAGATGATACCATTCTATGGTAAAATCATGGCTATAGTCTAAATGACCGCTGTAAAGATCACTGTTTTTGTCCTCAGTCTCTCTTTACTGCCAAATGTGAGCGAATAATACAAATGGGATCAGCTGTGATTGCCTTTTTGCCCTGCTAGTAATCCGACTGATCAACACTAGTCTCCAGGAAAAACAGCATATGATCATGCTGGGATGACCATCTAAACCACCACCAGATCAGCCTAACTAGCAGGGTGCACAAAAGAATTTGATTATTCATAATTATCATCTATATTGCATTGAACAAAGAGTAGTGCTGACACTTGGATGTAGTTAGTTAGTTTTTTTCTTACTAATTTCATAATTATACAAAGTGTACTGCACACATTTTCCAACAGCTCGTTTTTGTCCTCAACCTCTTTCACTGTGCAAAGTCTTAAATTCCAAATTTAAATGAATAATACAAATATGATCAGTCGTGATTCCCATTTTGCCCTGCTAGAAATCCAACTGGTCTCCAGCAAAACCAGTGTATGTTTTGTTTCAGATGTTGGTATGCTGATCGACCATGCTAAGATGACCACTAAAACCATCACCAGACCAGCCTAACGAGCATGGTCAGTATGGTGTGCATTTTCCCGAAGCTTGCTTTTTTGTCCGCAACCTTTTACTGCCCAAAGTCTTTATTGCCAATTGCAAATAATACAAATGCTATTAGTTGTAGATTCACTTTTTGCCCTGCTAGATAAACCAGCACAGGCCAACACTGATCTCCAGCAAAACAGTGCATGTTTAGTTTTGGATGCTGGTATGTTTGTCAACCAGCATGATCATGTTGGGGTGACCATCTAAACCATCACCAGACCAGCCTAATCAGCATGACATGCATGCTACTGCAAGGTACGTATAGGAATGTGATATAAAAGTAGTGCTGACAGTCTGATGTAATTATTTTGTTCTATTTTTTTATAATTAAATTAAGTTTATTGCGTACATTTCCCTGAAGCTCTTCTTTTTTGTCCTCAACTTCCGTCACTGTGAAACGCGCGGACTGCTTGTGAACACCTTTTAGCCAATAGTAACACAGGGGGCGGGGCTTTCCCGAAAACGGGTGCGGAATAAAACCCGTGCCGCGCTTTAGCGGTGGGTTTCTGTTTCGCACGTCACCGCAAACGTAACGCTTATTCCGGTTTGAAAAGAAGTTGTCAAAGCGGCGGCCATCTTGGCTCCTGTAGCACCTTGAATTAAATTAAAAATAACGCCGAAGCGGACTTCTCTGCCTTTCCAGCACGAAAAGTGAGTACAAGAGTAAAACACCGGGTCTCGTCGTGTTCGCTACGTACCGCGGGTAGAGTTTACGGTAGGCTGGGGTCATGCGAGAGCCCTCGGCCAATGAACGTTCTCATCCAATGATTGTTTTGGAGGATGAACATGGGCGCCATTTCCCTCCTCGCTCTCTGAGGCGCTTATTGGTGGCTAGTGAAGAGGAATGGAGGCGGACAGGACACTGGCCCCCACGGGCCGACATGTTGGCTCTTGGTTGCCTTACGTGGGTAGTTGGGTCTCGGGTTAGCTTTGAGCCCGAATGGCGTTAGTTTCGCCACTATCACAACCCTTAGAAAGCTTGATTGGTGGAATCTAGTCCGAGGTTTGATTGGTCTGAAGGACAGATCCAAACGTAGTCTTTATTGGTTAGTATGTCTTTACAGCGCTTTACAAATATTTTAGGAAACTTTGGCGTAACGGCCGGCTTAGCTCTCCGCTCCTCTTTCAGCGAACATCACAGAAGACATTCGCGGCCTGCTGAGAATAGCGAGCGTTGTCTCCAAACTTTCAGCGGCTCCTCTTTAACGGCGTATTCGCCCTAATATCTCCTGCGTTCACTAGTTGTGGTTGCTCAGGCTAAGTCTGCGCACTCTTGAGCCATAAGCACACTCGCTTATATTTAAGGTTCTTATACTAATCTTGTAAACAAGCCGTGAGTCTTCTCAGCACGTCACTTCACGGCTGTCAGCTCAAAAAGTCAATTTCATCAGCAGTCAGTACAGGCAGAGCTATACAGCAGCCCATGAAACGTTGAAGTGAGTTCTGATAAACTACAGTTTAGGTTGCGGCTTTGCTTAACGTTTGCCTCTTAAAGGGGAGCGCCAGCGATTTCCCCAAATTTCCGCATAATTAATTTGTTAAGATGTGAACAAAGTCGTTCAGAGTAATCTGGTATTAAATCCTTCTTTCCAGAAAAAACTTGCCGTGTGAAAATTGTTGACAGTAATGGTGATGGGAACCAAACGTCTGACAAGCTTTAACGTCCCTAAGAGCTCCCTCACAGACAGTTACTACATGGAGTAGTTCTGGATGCACTGTTATGCTGCCTGACACAGTGATCTATGGTAGTTTTTGTCTGAAACAAGTTTTAATCATTTTGTTTGAATCTGTTCTTGGTAGGAGGATGTGTAAAGGGTGTTCTGGGGCTAAAACAGTCACCAAATATGTTTTTCTTACAGATTGTAACCATTATTTTACAGCCATCCTAATATAATTAATATGAAATGGTGATATTTGCATTGTAGACATTGAGAGTCTGGGTTCCTATCACCACTGCTATAAATACATTCCTCTGTAAATAAGTGTTTATCAAACTACTCTACATAACACTGTTCTAAAATAAAATAAAAAATATGGTGGGTTTCCCCTTCAAGACAAGCTATTTAACATTATAAAATTTTCTGTATTGGCAAACATGTCCTACCAAATGAGGTTAGAATGCTTACATGTGTTTTAGTAGTCTAAATGAAAGTTTAGGTTCATCCTGCATTAGAGTCATGATAATGTTATGGTAAACAATAAAGGTTGGTACCTTTCGTAACGCATATTTCACTCATGGATGTACCGCTCGTTAGGCTACTTGAACATGTTTGATGTGATTGCTGTACGAATGTAGACCAAACACACCCTCTGCATCATATAGTAGTGATGACTGCTCCTTAACCTTAGGCTGTCCTTCAGATTTGTGTATAGATTTGCCCCCAACTTTTAGAAGTTGTGTCCTGCTTGTTCGCTCGATCCAAAATAATCAGATGCAATTAAAACAAGCTCTTCAGCCCAGCCTGAAGACTTTGCTTAATGGAAAGCCTTTCAGTCGACTACAAAAGATTATGTACTTCCTGATCTTGCTGATCTAATAAACTCTGCTTAGCCTATTTGCAGTGAACTAATGCCAGTCACAGCATTTGGGGTCTGAAATTGATTTCTTGTGGATAATAAAACAAGAAAACTGAGTTAAACTTCACAGTTAATATTTCAGCCATTTAAAACTGCATTACCCAAAGACAGTAGATGTTGCTGTAACTCAGGAAGTGATGTTTCTGTGTGGAAGAAACAGTTGAGAAGCTGACTGCCTTAACGCTAACCTTGACTCTGAGGAGATATGACTTGAGTTGTCTAGTTGGCCAGGCTTAATGTTCTTTTGTGTTTTTTTCCAGTCCATAAGCTGTCAATAGTTCTGTAAAAACTATTATTGCAAGCACATTGAAGCAAGTGTGTTTAGTCTGCCATTGGGCATTAAATGCCAGTGGGTGGAGTAGTTACTGTATTGAGCTATATTACTCCCTACAAAAAACATTTTTAACTTGTTAACTTGTGCAAAACATAACTAGTATGTTTTTTTAAAAGGCTTTTAACTACTCACTGCAGCCTAACTAAACTCTATATACCTGCTGACCTACTCACTGCAGTCTAACTAAACTCTATATACCTGCTTACCTACTCACTGCAGTCTACCTAAACTGTATATACCTGCTGATCTACTCACTGCAGTCTACCTAAACTGTATATACCTGCTGATCTACTCACTGCAGCCTAACTAAACTCTATATACCTGCATACCTACCCACTGCAGTCTACCTAAACTGTATATACCTGCTGATCTACTCACTGCAGCCTAACTAAACTTTATATACCTGCTGATCTACTCACTGCAGCCTAACTAAACTATATATACCTGCTGACCTACTCACTGCAGCCTAACTAAACTATATATACCTGCTGACTCTACTCACTGCAGCCTAACTAAACTGTATATACCTGCTGACCTACTCACTGCAGCCTAACTAAACTATATATACCTGCTGATCTACTCACTGCAGCCTAACTAAACTGTATATACCTGCTGACCTACTCACTGCAGCCTAACTAAACTGTATATACCTGCTGACCTATTCACTGCAGTCTACCTAAACTGTATATACCTGCTGACCTATTCACTGCAGTCTACCTAAACTGTATATACCTGCTGACCTACTCACTGCAGCCTAACTAAACTATATATACCTGCTGATCTACTCACTGCAGTCTACCTAAACTATATATCTGCTGACCTACTCACTGCAGCCTAACTAAACTATATATCTGCTGACTTACTCACTGCAGCCTAACTAAACTATATATCTGCTGACCTACTCACTGCAGTCTAACTAAACTATATATCTGCTGACTTACTCACTGCAGTCTAACTAAACTATATATCTGCTGACTTACTCACTGCAGCCTAATTAAACTATATATCTGCTGACCTATTCACTGCAGTCTAACTAAACTGAATGTACCTGCTGACCTACTCACTGCAGCCTAACTTAACTGAATATACCTGCTAACCTATTCACTGCAGCCTTACTAAACTGTATATATCTGCTGACCTACTCACTGCAGCCTAACTAAACTGTATATATCTGCTGACCTACTAACTGCAGTTTAACTAAACTGTATATTCCTGCTGACTCTACTCACTGCAGCCTAACTAAACTATATATCTGCTGACCTACTCACTGCAGCCTAACTAAACTATATATCTGCTGACTTACTCACTGCAGCCTAACTAAACTATATATCTGCTGACCTACTCACTGCAGCCTAACTAAACTATATATCTGCTGACCTACTCACTTCAGTCTAACTAAACTGAATGTACCTGCTGACCTACTCACTGCAGCCTAACTAAACTGTATTTACCTGTTGACTCCACTCACTGTAGCCTAACTAAACTGTATTTACCTGCTGACTCCACTCACTGCAGCTTAACTAAACTGTATATAACTGCTGATCTACTCACTGCAGCCTAACTAAACTATATATCTGCTGACCTACTCACTTCAGTCTAACTAAACTGAATGTACCTGCTGACCTACTCACTGTAGCCTAACTAAACTGTATTTACCTGCTGACTCCACTCACTGCAGCCTAACTAAACTGTATATACCTGCTGACCTACTCACTGCACTCAGACTAAACTGTATATACCTGCTGACCTACTCACTGCACTCAGACTAAACTGTATATACCTGCTGACCTACTAACTGCAGTCTAACTAAACTGTATATACCTGCTGACTCCACTCACTGCACTCAGACTAAACTGTATATACCTGCTGACCTACTAACTGCAGTCTAACTAAACTGTATATACCTGCTGACCTACTCACTGCACTCAGACTAAACTGTATATACCTGCTGACCTACTAACTGCAGTCTAACTAAACTGTATATACCTGCTGACCTACTCACTGCACTCAGACTAAACTGTATATACCTGCTGACCTACTAACTGCACTCAGACTAAACTGTATATACCTGCTGACCTACTCACTGCACTCAGACTAAACTGTATATACCTGCTGACCTACTAACTGCACTCAGACTAAACTGTATATACCTGCTGACTCCACTCACTGCAGTCTGCCTAAACTATATATCTGCTGACCTACTCACTGTAGTCTAACTAAACTGAATGTACCTGCTGACCTACTCACTGCAGTCTAACTAAACTGTATTTACCTGCTGACTCCACTCACTGCACTCAGACTAAACTGTATTTTTCTGCTGACTCCACTCACTGCAGCTTAACTAAACTGTATATACCTGCTGACCTACTCACTGCAGCCCAACTAAACTGAATATACCTGCTGACTCTACTCAATGCACGCAGACTAAACTGTATTTACCTGCTGACTCTACTCACTGCAGCTTAACTAAACTGTATTTACATGCTGACCTACTCACTGCACTCAGACTAAACTGTATATACCTGCTGACTCTACTCACTGCACTCAGACTAAACTGTATATACCTGCTGACTCTACTCACTGCACTCAGACTAAACTGTATATACCTGCTGACTCTACTCACTGCACTCAGACTAAACTGTATGTACCTGCTGACTTTATTGCAGTTATTCACCACTGGGGGGAGTATGTGTGTTTGTGAGAGAATATCATAGTAAAGCAAATGCAAAGCTAATTTTGGTACATTAAAACTAGCGACCATATTGATTTATTTTCTTGTCTAATCATTCCTTATAGCTATAGTTAACGTACATTCTCATATAGCCTTCATCTAAGTTAGCGGTCATATTGATTTGTATTAAATGCTCTTGTTAACATTACCTGGGGTCGAGTCCGCTCTTTGGACTTGTTACGTAGGCTGGATGCTTTCTGCTGAGATGTTGAAGCATTGACGTTGTTCTGTTCTGAAAGTCTACTTTGAATTCACAATAGACACATTGTACCGAGTTTCCTTAGCTTAAAATAATCCACAGTCTTCTATGATCCACATCATCACAGGCTTGCCACAAGGAACCAATTTAGCCCCACACTGTAAAAAGTACTTTTTTAGTATAACCTAAATTACTACATGTGGTAAAAAGCAATTGAACAACCTAAAAAAGTAGTTTAAATGAACAAAGATTTCAATCAGATGTATTTTTTAGTTAAAGCTAGTTCAAGTGCTTGATACGACAAGATTATTATTTTTTTTTTTAGGCAAAGCACTTTTTACAGTGTAGTTCTGTGCCAAAGTTTTTTCTTTACTGTTGATGTGGCTGCAAAGCTGCTACATAACAGGTTAATTATGTTAATGTGTCTGTTGCAAGCTTTAAGTTAAACATAGGGTGTCTTTGACCAGCTTTAGATTTGTGTCTAATCTAGACTGGCTAAAGAATATAGTGTGAATTGCTGTTAGATTAGAACCACCTGTACTACCAGATTCCTATAGGGGCTCTAGCAGAAATTAATATTTTCAGAGAGGTGTTTTTCTGCATTTGTGACGTTAGTTTGGATGTTAGTTCTTAGTAGTGTGGGCTAAGCTTAGGTGTAGCATGAACTTGCAAGAACTGTTGGTGGGAAAGATCTGGTCACTGACCTCAGCAGGAGTCGAGATGGTGTTGCAGGTAGCTCAGAGAATGCAGCCACGGCACTCTGGCCAGCTGTTCCCATAATCTGTTATGCCCTGCTGCTGTGTAATCATTTACCAGTGTCCTGTGTGCCTAAAACACTTGAAAGCAGTAAAGCTTTGCCGCTGCCAGGCTCTATGGTGACCTACTCTTTGGCTGGGTATATTTTTTCCTGTACATTTTGATCCTGTAAAACGTAACCTCTATTCGTACCCTTTATCTCAGCCCCTCCCCCATCTCTCCCTGACTATGCAGGTCTGTGCGTTTCCCTTCCCTCTGTCGAGTTTCTCAGAACAGTAGGGATTTGCTGTAATGACAGGAATAACCTTGAGGTCATTCCACCATCCTCTACATCCTTTAAAAGAAAGGAAAAATAAACAGTCTGCTGCTTTTACCTGCTCTATTTTCTATGTGGTCATCCGAACGCGTGTTGGCCAACTTGTTTGTTTTTTACTTGGTGAAACGTTAATTACTGTTGCTTGCAAAATGTTCTGCACGTGATCTTTGTTGCGTTTTCTTTAAGTGCGCAGTCGAAATAAATAATACAGGCTTTCTAAGAAACGTGCTGCTGGAGCTGTGAGGTTCTGTTGTGCTTGGGATAACCTTCATTAAGTGATGTTAATTTTTAGGCAGTAGACTGTAACACAGTTGCGATGCCGAGCGGTGTTGATGGTAAGGTAAGGTGTTTTTTTACTGGGTGATTATGTCTGTTTTGATCAAATGTTTGTCCATTTCTGTGTTTCCCAACTGTGGCTGTATTTAGGCTGAGTGACTTAAGGTCACCTCTGCTGGTCAGTGCTTTTATCTGACATCGAAATAGCGGAATGTTCTACACCTAACGTTGTACTAACATTTTGAACCCTGCCAGTAAATTGCACATTCTCTGCAGCTTTAGTGCACAGATGTCCTTGCACACGTATGTGACTGCAAATCTGCCCTGTATGACATTCCACTTTAAATCATCCGGCGACAGCATGCGGCATGTGCTTTGACGCCCCCCGGAGCCAATGGCTGCTCTCGAGGTGATTTGCATCACCGCTCGCTCGACCAGTGTGCTGCTCAGAGGGGCGGGCCGTAGAGACATTTTGTTTGACATTGTAAATAAGCAAGGGACAGTTGTTAGTGGAGCCAGTTGTTCAGTCCAGCCCTGTCCAGCTCCAGCAGTGAAGGAGATTTACAAGGAGAGAGAGAGAAAGAGTTCAGAGGCTAGCGGGCAGGGACTGTCCTTTACCAGCCGTTGCGTCTTTTCCCCCTTCCCGACTTTCTCTCTTTCTGTTCTTTTCTCTCTCTTCCTTTTTTCATTCCCTGACCCCTATCCTACTGCTCAAGGTAACTTAAAACAGGAAGTTGACTCTCTGTGAAAAGGGGTGGAGTGGAGAATGGGTGAGGAGAATGTGGGGGGGTTGGAATTACACAGCCTGTGGACAGTCAGCCGAGCCAATAGAAGCAAAAGCGGGCCGCTTCTGATTGGACGAGGAGAGAGGAATGGGTGGGATGTGGAGGAGAGGCGGACCGTAAGTATCGTGTAGCAGGCTAGATTGATTACTTTCAAGTGTTAAAGGGGAAGCAGGCAGGAGATTTTTGTCCAGGACTTGCACTGCCGCTCTACAGTGTGTATCTCTCCCTCTGTTTCTCTTTCTTTCTCTTTTGCCCCGTCCCTTTCACTTTCTTTGCCGTCTTCCCCCTGTAACTCCACTCACGCTGAAGAAGGGGTCAGCTGAATGGCAAACACCAGGGTAACCAGGCAGAGACAAACTCCGGCTTTAGAGGACTCGCTGAGAGGAGGAATGGAAGGGGGCTGTGTGTTTAGTAAAGGGGGGGGTGTGAGTGGAAGAGATGGGGCAGTGAAGGGGGGAGGGGAGGGGTTGAAGAAGGGGGAGGTAGGTTATTGCTCTCCCCTCGGCTTTGGGATCGGAGCGCAACGCTGGACCGCCTGCCCCTTACAGCCTTTTGTTTGCTCCTGAGACAGAGAGCCTGTGGACTAGAGACACTTTCTCTGTCCACCTCTGAAAGAGACTTCAGCGCTAAACATCTCCGTCTCCTCCTCTCTACACAGTCTGCTGTGTGCTGTGAAGGACATGGGGTAAGTGGGACAAACTGCATGTAGTCAGTGCTACGAAATCACTCTGTATTTGGGGTTTGTTTTCTTTCTTGTGCTTTTTCTTGTTTTGTTTTTTTTCTTGCTCTTCTTGTGCTCTCGCTCTCTCTCTTCTGCTCTCTCTGTCTTGCTCTCTTTCTCGCAAACTCGCTCTTGCTCTTGCTCTCTCTCTCGCTCTTGCTCTCTCTCTCGCTCTTGCTCTCTCTCTCTCTCATGCGCTTGCTCTCTCTCTCTCTCGTGCTCTCTCTCTTACTGTAGAAATGGGATGCTTCCTCTGTCCTCCACCACGCTTCCCCTCCTCCTTTCGTCCTCTACTTTCTCCCTCAGTTTAAATGACTTTTCTTTCTTTCTTTTTTCCAGTAAACGCTAGTAGTAGTTTGCCAAGTATATACATATACTGCACCAGTGCAAAAGGTTTCCAAAACTGATTCAACATGCTTTAGAATGTGTTTACTTCTTTACCCAATCTTGTTCAACCATCGGTATTGAGTGATGGGTAGTAGCTAATTCTAATGACCTGTATGTTATGTTTTCATATATTGATTTTCTTTTTTTTTCTTGTGGCAGAATTGTTTATGACAATGGCAATGGGAGCGACTCTGCTGCATCGTTTCGTATGTTTTTTGAGTGGTTCGACAAGGTAGCGACTGTCTGGCAGCACAAGAGTCCGGCTTCACCTTCAAGGCCCAGTCCTTCATGGCTTGTTTACGCTTTCCTGACAGTGATGTAGTGCAGAGGGCAAATATGGCGGTAGGGTCTAGGAGACAAACTTGAGCTGGTTCTACAGCCCGTTTTATAGCTGCTTTCATGGGAGCGATGCTGTGGCAGGTACTCGTCTTTGCGCCATCGTCCGCCAATTCCGTCTCAGACCGGGTGCTCTCCTGTCACTTAATAAGCCCTAAACGAATCTGTAGTCCACTGCAATTTCAGTTCCCCTTCTAATTGAAACTTTCCATTGGTGCCTCTGACAGTGTAGCGTCCCATAGGGGGGAGGAGAACTAAAAATAGCTCCGAGTTGGAGTCCTCACTGCCAAATCCCACTGCGATTTGTTGTTTGCATGAGATTTGAATATCATTTCAGGCCCTTACTGCGCTGTTGGCGACATGGACCGAAAAGAGAAAGTAAATGAAAACAAAAATATGCAACGTAGCAGCAGTTGCAAGCGGCAATGGTCTGAGTAAAGGTGACCCGTTTGCATATTCTTTCTTTTGACCCAGGCACAGTCAGGGCAGGGCCCTTTTTTTGAAAATGTCACTGCCGAGGAAGACCAAGTTTGCACTTGCTCTGCTGTTTGCTTTGGAGCTAGCGTTAGCTTGTCGTACCTTTCTGTGCTAGCAGGGCCTATTGGCGGATGAAGGTCACAGGAATGTGAGAGCGGCTCCCTCGATGGATCTGTCAGCAGGGGAGAGCGTGAGAGTGTGAGGACAGTGCATCCCTCATAGGCCCCCAGACAAGAGAGGCCCTTTCACCGTCAGCCTGCGTCCTCTCTGGGGAGGACACCGGCATACTGAAGAGAGTTACCACAGGGTCGCCAAGTGCCGCAGCAAAAGTCCTCTTTTGCCTTCGCTTTCTTCATCCCATCCCTGTTACACTATCCCTCACTCTTTCTCTCTCCCCACCTTGCTGTTCCCCCCCCTTCTGCTATTGAATGACCTTGAGAGATCAGTAACTGCTTCCTGGAGTTGTTGTGAGGCTGAATCAAGGGCATGGTTAGCATGATTGAACCATAGGTTCACACAGATTACCTACAGGTCACTGTAGCCATGGCTGTTGTCCTGTCACAGCGTCTTTAGACGCACCAAGCTTAGTATCAGAACATGCAGGAGGTTATTTGTCGGTTAATTTGTAATTCATTACTGCACGCTGCTCCGTGTCTTGTTTTGCTCGAGTAGATGATTAACCAATCCCAGCAACCGGGGCAGCATTTACTGACCGTCCTCTGTGTGAGAATGTCAGGTAGTTAATGAGTCCCGAATGTAGCTAGACGAATGTGTTTGGTACCCTTGAGGTGACCTTTTTTTCCCCCCCAAATCAGATGTTTACAGTTTTGTTGTTTCCAAGAAACGGACATCTTGTTGGATTAGTAACTGAAGTTGTTTGTTTTCAGATGACTGAAGTTTTGGAATTTGGGTATTGTGGAATTTTCGCAGGCAGAAATCTCAGCGCCTGCTGCACCCTCTTCATAATATGCTGTAAAACATGAAAGTGCTGCACACTTCCATCTTTCTCCAAATACACACGCCACCTCTTTGCCCCAAATTGTTCTTTGCCCATTCTTGAGTGCAAGCTCCCACCCTGTAGCACTTAGATGTCAGATAAGCTTGTATTACTCCTTCATATCTGCGCTCATCAGCGTTCTATTTTCCTGTACAGAGAGAGAGATAGAGAGAGGAGGAGTGCAGGAGGGGAGGAGCAGAAAGATGCAAGTGTGGGGAGCGGGCGGGGGGGGGTGGGACAAGGAATGATAACACAGGATATTGAGCTGTGAGCACTGGCAACTACATCTCCGCCCTTCTTGTTTTGTTTGTTTTTCCTTTGAATTAACTTTGAGGTTGTTCTGCTGAAGGAGTTTAGCAGTGCATAAATGTGGAGAATGTTTTTCTTTATGCTGCCTGTGACTGTACTTCATTTGCACCTGTGTTGACGTTGTTGATTTATGCACCTCATTATTCAGTAATATGGTAGCTGACGGTAGAGACGGGATTCAGCATTATTTTCTAGAGGCTTACTCTTGCATCATGAGAGATGAATATCTGATTGTTTCGTGTGTGTATGTATTCTCCTCGTTTCCAGTTCACACCAAGGCCTGTCATCAGCCTAGCACACACGCCAGTCCAATTATTTCTTGTACGTTGCGCATGCATTGCGGATAGTCATATTTACATATAGGAAACTTGGGATCCTAGATGATACACAAGTTTACGAGATGTCAACGTGTAAGGCAACCTTTGACCTTTTAAACAAGAAACTTAGTAACAAAAAAACAACCCGCAACAAAGACTAAAACAACAGCTTGTTGCTTAATGTTTCAACATAAATACTAGCTCCTAGCCTCCACCTTTTATGGAGCACAATTGTAAGCATGTTTAACATCTGTGTTGCTGTTTTTTAAGACATGTGACTAAAAAGAAAAAGGTTCAGGAAACCTGACTTTCAATAATGTCTGCTCCTGTACAGTCTAGGACCATAAGTAATGGCTTTCTGAGGAATTAAGTAAGCTCATTCCAGCTGTGGGCTGTACCATATAATCATAGTACAGTTGCCTGAAGTTACTTGAGACTGAACTTGTTATTAAGTAACAGTCTAAGATACATGGTGCAGTGGTATATCCTGGTCACGACCCAAGTATTTGTTGTCTATAAGCCTGTTTGCCTGTTTCAGGGTAACTTTGCTGGGTTAGAATGCCTGTCATCTTAGTTTAAACAGTCATGCGTGTCTGACTTCATATTCAGCAGTGTACTCAAGCCTTCTGTTATGTATTTTCTTATGTATGTGTTATGTTCATGCACGCCAGGGTTTTGAGACTTAGGCACTTTGTAGTAATTTGGCTCTGAGCAGAAGCTGTCAGAACAGTTGCGTTGTGTTTGAGTCATAGTGTAGGGCACCTGCTTCTCTCTTGGCTCTCGAGAGGCTTGAGGCGCTGTTGCCTGCGCCCTGCTTCATCAAACATCAAGCCTAACGCAAACGAGCCGTTCTGCGAATGGCCCTCTACATAACTCTTCATCACTTGGAGCAGTTGGGCTATAATTGGGCTAATTAACAGCACCGTACCATCATTTCCAGTGTGGCCTTGGCCTTCTAGAAATGGAGGAGCGCACCTTTGCTGAGGGGCCGCTGTATTGCACCTGCATGGAGCCGGCTTAGGCTAGCCAGAACGTTCCTGCTGATTCAGCTCCTGCTGGCACCATTGACTTTCTGAGAAGCAAAGGAGCAGCGGTCACTGCCGATGAGGCACCCGCACAGGTCAGGAGAAATCCAACACCGGCCATCGCTGCCCAACTTGCAGAAGTGCAAAAGCAGTCATCGCTTGCGAGCAGAAAAAATGCAGACAGTTCGGCTGACTGTTTGTGTGTGCAGTACTAAGGGAGCTCATTCTTGAGTAAGATTTAATTTTTTTTAATGTTTTTGTTTTGATATGATCTGCCAGTGTGATGGATTTTAAAGGTAATGTCCAATTAAAGGATATTTAAACGGATGCAAGGTTGGCCAGTAACCAGAAGCCCCAGATGCCCTTCTTAGTTCGGGTTTGTCATGTTTCATGACTAATAAAAGATAAAGCTGGCTACCAATCAAAGCAGCTGGGCTGGCTAAGCTTTGATGGTGGACTTCTTTCTCAGTGAAGGATTTGCTCTTTTAATTTGCCTCTCCATTTCCTGGGGCTTTGGCGGTAATCGTGCTGTTACTGCGTGGTAATTAGCCAGCTAGTTCTCTTTAATGGTGTTAAGTGAATCGTCTAATTATTATTTCTTATCTCTGACTGGCACTGAGAATCGCCCATCCACATCCGCTGCGTGTCCTGCAGGATCTGTCACAAGATCTACGCCTGATGCTGCTTTTTAAAGCTCCTTAGCTTTTCACCTCCAAAAAAAAAAAACAAATTAGAAAAACAAGCCAGCAGAGAGCTGTTATTTATTTATTTATTTATTTATTTATTTTTAAGCTGCTTTTTCAGCTTTTTTATCGATCCTGATGTTTCTAGGTCTTTACATCCAATCAATTCTTGTCAGTATTATAGAGACCAGCTTCTTTTAGCACACTTTCGACCCTGAAATGACTCTGGACCTTATTGGCTGTAGTCAGGCCCAGCTGATACACATGACTTATTGATTTGTATTTGCCCTAATGCTATCGATCTTGATTCTCATTTTAAGAGCGATGGATCTGATGTTGTGGCTGTCCATGGCCGTTATTGTTTTGTGTTGAAAGAGTTGCTTCCCCTTGTCCTCTCTTGGGCGTGTGTGTATGTATGCAAGCAAGCGTGCTCTAGCAATCATGCTTCACTTCTGTGCTCCTGCGTTTGACCCACATACTGAGGCCACACGGCAGTCTGATTGCTGTGTCGTCTGCACCTCCTCTCTCTAAGCCCTTGGCGCTTTGTCTTGTTATTGGATTATAGCTGAACTGCGTGAGGCCTAGTTGTCTTTTACTCTCTTGCTCCCACTCTAGTGGCACCCCACCCAGCTATTTTTGGCCCTCTTTTTCCTCCCAGAGAACTAGAAAGAGAAAAGGAGTGAGCGCGCAACGCTGTGTTCCCCAGGAGCACAAGCTCAGGCAGGCTGGCTGGACTTCTCAGCAGAATTCCTCTCATGCCATAGTAACCTGCCAGCTTTGCTCTCAGAGCGCTGGGCCTGACGGACCAGGCCCACTTGCAGTGTGTTTGCATTCGTGTGTCTGCGGGTGATTACTTGGCGTGCGCACCGAGCCACACATTCAAGTGTTCCACATTCGCTCATGGCCCTAGAAACGGCTTTTACTCCGAGGAGCCAGAAGTGGCTTCCTCACTCCAGCTCTCACACAGGGAGTTTAAGACCTTGTCATTTCTATACTGTAGATTGTTGCTGTATGGATGCTTCTCTCACTTCTTTCCAAGCAGAGCTGACTGCTTCTCCTTTTATCCAGTGAGGAAACGAGGGCACTGTGCTGAAGTCTTAACACGGTGGCAATCAAACTGAAAGCCACAGTTCCTCACGGCGAACAAGCATAGCATAAAGTTTCAGTTGGATGTGTTGGATTATGTGTGATGAGAGGTTACAGTAAAAAGTTAGTTTTGAAGCTGGAGCTTGGAAGTCCTCGTAAAACGTAGGTTGCCTTTCAGACGTTTTGAAGCTTATAATTTATCTGTCTCTTCTCTTTTTCTAGCAGATCTGGAGATGTCAGCAGACTCGTTTGGAGCAGGGGGAAGCGATGCCCAGCAGAGCCTGCAGTCCTTTTGGCCCAGGGTCATGGAGGAGATCAGGAACCTTACTGTGGTACGGAATACACCCATATAGCTTTGATTGTTTTGTGAAAAAGATAGATGATGATGATGTAAGATGAAATAGATCTCCACTGTCCAAAGAAAAACAAGCATCTACTAAATAGTAACTCTACAGGAGGAGGCATACGTTCATGTAAAGAGGTTTTATATTGAGGGACTTAGAAGCATTTCTATTGGTCCTCATGAAAATTTCACAGGATGTAAAAGAGCAGCTGTCATGTTGAAACGATGCAGAAAAATTAAAATCGGCCAAAATGGAGATGTTAGTTATTTCTCGACAGCGACGATATGCAAATATACATGGAGAGTAAGCTTCCCTCATCAAGTCAATCTGTGATATTAATTCAATATTCCCGAATGCCTCTCTGTGGATATTTACTTTGATAGTTATCAAGGAAGCTTAGGTGTGGATTATCCTGATGTGACATACCGCGCTCTGTTTCAGAAGGATTTTCGCGTGCAGGAGCTTCCACTAGCTCGCATCAAGAAAATTATGAAGCTGGATGAAGACGTGAAGGTAAGAGTGACTGTTTAAACAAGTTCACCTGTCAGATGGCGTCTCCTCAGCCTTGTCCCTTTAACACATCCAGCAGCCCACTGTTCACATGTAGTAATACAATGTAGAGATGTGTAGGACCCACAGCGAAGGATCATTTTCATTCTTTTGTTTTCACACTTCTGTCGGCCCTGAGTGGATTTACTCTGTATGCACATGTGTGCATCCATTCTAAAGGCAAGTTTATATTCCTGTTTCTATGTATTTGCAAACGTGTGGACTATGTGCCCTGATGTTTATGTAGGTGTCTGCAACTTGCAGGTGGACTGTACAGTCAGCAAAGAGGAAGTTCTCACGTTACGCTGTCTCTTAGATTTGGTACTTTGTGTTTTTCTAATAGATTGATTATTCTCCATTTTAATTTTGCAATAATTCTCAATGAAGTCAGCGCTACGTCTTATTCTGCCTCCAGCATGATCCGTTGACATGCAGCTCCAAGATTCATGAGAGATTTTGAGGGGTACAAAAGTTCGTGAGATTTTGAGGGGTACAAAAGTTCATAGTGGCTTCTGGAAGCCTCCATGAGCTGTGCTCACCCATGAACCCCTTCCATTCTTCTTGATGCAGATATGTTTACATGCATCTTCCCAGAAATATAAATCAGTCTTAAGACCAAACCTGCGTGGGAAGCAGGCATCAGGTCAGAATGCTGTCCACGCTCTCAAAATAACCCAAAGCTTAAAGTAGGAAGAGGGTTAAACTGGAACAGAAAGCCAAGGCAATTAAGAGATCAGCAGCACTGACATGAGCCTTGGGGTATGCTTTGTGTGTGCGTTTCTTGGTAGTTAGTGAATGAACGCTGCCGTCACTACTGCTTAAACCGTGAGGGAAGGTTTGTGTACGCATGTGGCGGCCTTTCATTAACCCTCTCCATGCTAACCTTCTGCAGATGATAAGTGCTGAAGCTCCAGTGCTGTTTGCCAAAGCGGCTCAGATCTTCATCACAGAGCTCACTCTGAGGGCCTGGATCCACACCGAGGACAACAAACGCCGCACACTACAGGTTTGTCATTGACCTCTACCCTCTGATCCTGCTTTTGTCCCTTAAAAGGAACACTGCTACTGAGCCTTGTCTATTATTACTTATATACTGGGATACACGGATATGGGTGTTCTGTATATGATGTTTTTCATGCACATATCTACACACACCCACATTGATATATATATATATATGGGGACAAAAGCTTCCAGCATTCCCATTACAGAGAAATATAATATTTATTTCTGTTGGGTTGCAAATATAATAAATAAAATACAGGTGTTTAAGTGCAGTGGCCCAGCGTCATTTAAATATTTCGGTCCTCTGGAGTACAATAAACTGTCGTCATATATCAGTGTGAAATATCAGTCAACATAAAATAGGACTGTGTCTGGTAACTGTTAATCATGTTACCCTCGTAACAGTCTCATTTAAAAGGCATACTGTAAACTAAAACACAAGTTTTGCTGAGCCATGCTTTTATGATGTTCGTTTATTTGACAGTGATTAAGCATCGCACAATATCATTGTCCCCGCTCCCATGTTCACATCAGTGTAAAAGGCCATCCCAAACGGCAAACAAAAGAAAGTATCCCCCTGCCCGGGCCCATTGTAACCAATTATCGTGGTTACTTTTATCATGCATCTCTATTAATATACCAAAGCCCCAGCATAGCTGGCTGACTTCTGTTTATACTGAACCTTTCTTCTGGTACAGCTTTGACATTACTCTGCCCTTAAAAGCTTTGGGGGTTATAGCCTGGCAAAGTTGGGAGAAGGCGGATGTTAGTTATTGTTGTTGTTGGTGTCGGCGATGTTATTAGTGTAATTGTGACCGTGTAGGGCGGGTTTAAAGTGTGTTGTCTACCCTACCTGTGTCCTTCTGGCTGTGTGTTCTGCTGCCTTGTAAAAGTTCCTGCTAGAACATTAAAGAGCATTTTTCTCAAGTCCACAGACTAGTGGACTTGTCAACTTTACTGCTCGGCAATTGCGCGCTAAACTCGTTGATCACATGATCGACACTTACAACATGGACGTCTCATAGAAAACAACAGATGAGGAGCCTCATGATTTCGGGGGACACATCAGCGTTTTCCTGAAAGTTAAGAAAGGCCACGTCAAGCTAGTACTGACCTGTGGAGTTTGGCTTCTGACCAAAGAATCAGATGTTGAACATTGTCATGTCAGGTTTCCAAAGACTAAAATAAAATCTTGTCGTTGAAGAGATGACAGCCCATCACAGGCGAGTGCCTCGGCTAGGCTGTCTTAGGTCCATCTGAGCTGGGTCCAAATTTGCAAGATCCTGGTATCTGTATCTCTGTTTCCCTGAACAGTAACAGTGCACACCAGGGCTCGTCTGAAGCGGCACATCGCATTCTACTGTGGAGTTTGGCGTCTGCACTGGTTTTAAATGTTGGTCACATGGTGCAAAGCATAACTGTCACATGTAGCTGCTAATGTGCAGTGTTCTCCTCGCCCTTGACAGTGCCGTACTTTAGTTTAAAACCATTTCAGCATAGTTACAGCTACAGTACTGATCTTTGCTACAGCTGTGACCAAGTGGATACAAATTACTATTACAAAAGGCAAAAATCCAGAAATTCTCTTAACTATACTCTATCGTCCATATTACAAGCTTTTTTGTCACAACGAAAAGCTGTTGATAGCCTTGAGTTCAACTGCCTATGCATTCACGCACTAGGCAACTCGTCTAACCGCATTGGGCTGCGACCTGTTGAAAAAAAGAAGACTTCAACCAATCATAGCGCTAGTTTTAAACTCTTCGAATAGGCTACAAGTGGAGCGGAGAAGCCATCAAAACGAAAGTGACGAAATTGGTTCTCATCCCTTTTGGTCCATCTTTATACAGTTACTGCTTACTGTTACTGTTTCAAAGGTAACTAGCAGGATAAGGAAATGGTGAATTGCGTCTATTTTAATAAGCTTTGACGTCAGTGTCAAAACTAGGGTTTTTTTTTAAGATGTGAAATATAACGTTTTAACAATTTGCGAGTAAATATTCCTCCTGCAAGCGTCAATGTAAAACTCGTGAGCACAGAAAGACGTCCCGTGTGCGTACTTATCGTCATACACTCAAACCGCCTTTTTTCATTCTTCTACGTTTGACTGCTGTTTGTGCTCGAGTATTGGATTGGGATAGTTTCAACAGTTTGGGTACGGGCTCATGGCTGTTTCTTTGAGCAAATGCTATTGGCTGATGGCTGCTGGTGTTTTAGCTGAGCGCACAGTACAAAAGGCACTTCTCCAGAATACAAACATGAGGGACAAAGATGAACAACGGTTTATCTAAATTCTAAGAATAATTCAATAGTCAAGCTTAACATTTTTTATGAGCATGCATTCACTGGAGTTGCCCACTAGTCTGTTCCCCCGTGAACTTGAACTTAAAACTGCACTTAAGCCAGCCGCCTATCGCCAAAACCCAGTTAAACTAGCAGCACGTAAAATGTGTGCTGCTATACATTTGTCGGTAAGAGTCATTGCAGACCTGAGAAACAAACCTTTAGTTCACAAGTAAAATTCACAGCTTTATAAATTTGCAATTTCATAAATTCTATAATAATATTTACATATGAATTATGATTCTACTCTGCAGTTTTTAAGTAGATGGCGTCCAAAATCACCACTATTTTTAAGTGTATTTTAGTGATAATTGTAATTTAACACTTTAAATAGCATTAAATGTTGATAATAATAACAGATATCAATCCAGGGTTTATTCAAGCAATAGTTAAATTTAACATTGATCACAAAATGTTTACATTTTTTGTTGCCAGTGGTTAATTCTGTCAGAATGTTCGAGTGACTGGGCATGACCAGATTGAAATACCTAATTTCTGTATGATGACTGTAGGATTCTTCTAATCAGATAATGTACATTTCCTATGTAATCAGGTATCAGGATTATTTATGCTGCGATGTTTTGTAATTTAGAGTGATATTATTGTATTGTCCTAAAAGAACAGTTAATATCTTCTAGAAAAAAGAGGTTTATTGCATAATGTTTTTAATACTAAGAGAAACTGAATTTTGGTATACATATTGCGTGGGCAAACCAAATGATTATGAACTGTTTATGGCCAGTTACTGGGGAAAAAACATTTCATAAAATGCCTTGGTGAATACAGGACATTTTGTTCCAAAATTTGAAGTGTATCCAATCACAGAAAACTGAAATATATTGCCTTCTTGTTTTCTTCATAGTTGACTTGTATGTTAAATAACTAGATATCGTGGTGAGGTGTAAAACTGTGTGCTTAGTAATAAGTTGTGATGAGTGAGCATGTGTACTCTATCAATACTGATCAGATAAGGTGCTACTCAAAAAAATGTTCCAAGGTTGGCAGGTCTGCATCTACCGCCTGCTTCTATGCATGTAACTACATGTATTCTCCTCCTGAAGATGCGGGAGCCATGACTGCGCTTGCTGGTTTTTGGGGGCAGGGCCCCACACTTGAGTCCTTCAGGGCCTGTCTCAGCTCCACTCTAGCTCTCAGTTGACTCTAAAAGTGAATCTCCCGTGACCCACTTTCTAGAATGCCATTTTGCGTTCTGTCCTGAAGTGGTGGCGAGCAACACTTAAGGCTTCTCAAAAAGCTTGAATTTAAATTGTTTGTAAACACAAAACCGTGCAAGTACGCTGACCTTATCAGTGTTATTTTACTTTCCTATTTTTTTATCCGTTTTGATTTATTTACAGCACTTGGTAAAAAGGAAAAGGTCTTGTTTGCTGGAGGTTGCAGTTTCTTTCATGGTTTAACACCCTTTTGCATCAGAGGTATAATTAGGCCTGTAGAGTTTTGAGTCTGAGGGAACATAACATGGGGCACAGCAGCACTTGAATATGTAAATTGTATTATGTGGTAATGCACGTTGCTAAGGCAAAGCGTTTGCAGACCCGGCCTTTGTGGAGGCATCACGCCAATCAGGGTCGCCACGACAACGCTCATCAATAGAACAACTGCGCGGACGTGACCCTTAGCTACCAAATATTAATCACAAGGCTAAAAATAACTGCTGATGTGGTGGGTGACAATAGGGGGTCTTGGCAGCCAATATCCTGTGGAAAGTACCACATAGGCGAGGGGACAGGGGTGGCTCTGGAATACAGATGGGTGGATAGCATTACTGGTCACGTTCAGTCTTGTGCTCTTGGGTGAAATATAGCTTTAAATGTATGTACCTTGTGCTCGCTCACCTGCTTTTTTCATTAGTAAGTTATGTTATCTAAGTAGTTCATATAATTTATTCTTGTGCTCTTGTTCTTATTAATGTTCATACGTTTCAAACAGAACTAATCCTAATACAGTGCTGGCTGAGTATGGGATCGCGTGTTTCTTCTGGGAATTAGTTTTTCACTCTCTCCTTTTGTTTTTCAGAGGAATGACATAGCCATGGCCATCACCAAGTTTGACCAGTTTGACTTCCTCATTGACATTGTCCCGAGAGATGACCTCAAGCCCCCTAAACGACAGGTCGGGAACCAGGAAACATTTATTGTTGGAGTGTATTTGATATTAAGGTTTTTGAAATTTCAGCCCACTCCAGTGTCCACGTCACTGATCATCTCTGGTACAGCACTGCTGGTAGCCTGAGGGTGCTGTAAACATCCTTGACTGGAAGCTGGTGGTAGGGAAAAGTGAAGGCTTTCAGTCGGATGTTTGCAGCGTCCAGCTTCCACTGACCATCACCTCCTTTTCCACTGCAGAACCTGGACTCAGGCATAGCACCTGACCAGCGCGACACAGAGCGACCGGGCAGCAACACCATCCTGCTGTAAGCACATACGTGCGTGCTTCTCCAGGAGAGCGCTGCTCTGCTGTAGCGCTAAACAGAAACGTATCTCGGATGAATCAGAACCCACAGGACACAGTGTTCTATTGTATCTCTGATTAGCATGGGAGATGTTATCAGATGGACCGCCGCTGTGATCACGTTTGCGCGTGTGGCTGTGTGAGCAGGTGTGTAAACATCCTACACTCTCAGCTGTGACATTGTGAAGCTGGGAGAGGGGTGTTTACGCTCTTTGTCACAAATATATCATCAGTTACTCCTCCTTCTTGTGCTAGTTATTTCTTTTGTACTTCTTTTTACTATTTGTATACACAAGTCTGGGATGTTTTATATTATAAGACAGACTGTTACAATTACCTTATAAAACAAACTAACTTTAACCCCTTTGCTGGATTGGCAGTGTTTTAATTGGCTGCCTTATATTGTGCCTCATTGAAATAGAAGAGGGAACTAAAGTAATCCTTATAACTTCATCATGAATGGGTGGAGCTAAATTGCTATTGACTGAATAGGCACATGTATATACATTAGTTTCAACTTGTTTCCATTTGCACTTTTATGATATTTTTTAAAATAGTCCATATCTGTCACTGTCCAAGAAACATAATCTTTTTGTCAGTTATTTTTTTTCACATGACTTAACATAGCTGCCACCATTTACGTTAAGAGGGGGAAAAATGGATGAATGAAAATGCTTTAAAATAACATTTAGTTCTATTGCATTGCATTGAAAGTAAAGACTATCCTGTTGCCATTTAGGAGAATTTATTTTACAGTAATGATATTCAAAATAAGAGCTTGATATAGTATAGGGACTTGAATTTAATGTTGCCATTCCCTCCTTAGTCCATACAGTCCATACAGTTTTTTCAGGTATTTGTCTATTCAGCCTATTGTTGTTTAGCTCCACCCATTCTTACTGAAGTTCTAAACAATGTGAGCTTTTTTTTAAATGAGTATTTGAACTAGTCGGTAACAAAAAACAGCCTAATTCTAAAGAAAAGGGTGATTTTGGAAAATTGTTTGAGTATAATGGCAAGCACATTAAACAGCAAGCTATTTTATTTTGAATTATATTGGCTCTTTAAGTGTATTTTTGTTTCTGGACCTTTTTAAAAACAGCATTTATGATCACTCAGTCATGTAAGTAATGGTGAAGGTCCTAATCATGTATTTTTGGGGGGTCTGCACGTCTTGCTGGTTAATGAGTTACTAGTGAATGGCTGTCTCAATGTTGTGCAAGAATGCGAGCGCAGAGCTGGTCAGTTCACAGACTTGAGCTTAATGTCGGCGTGTGAATGTGTCCACACTACTCTCACATTACTGTGCCTAGCCATTCCTATTAGTTATTTATTTGAGACCTGCCTCTAGCATTACAGTGTTAAAATAATTTATGGAGATGTAACCAAGTGATAGGCTTTATCTTATATTTGTGTGCGTATGTGTCTGTGCAGGAGGAGGTGCGTCAGTCTGTAACCCAGGCAGAACCTGTGCAGTACTACTTCACTCTGGCGCAGCAGCCGGGGGCCGTGCAGGTGCAGGGACAGCAGCAAGGCCAGCAGGTGGCTACACCTACCGCCACCACTCTCCAGCCTGGACAGATCATCATTGCGCAGCCTCAGCAGGGCCAGGTAGCACACACACACACACATATATAAATATGTATATATATATATATATATATATATATAAATATGTGTATATATATATATATATATATATATATATATATATATATATATATATATAAATATGTATATATATATATATATATATAATCTGCTGCCCCAGTAGAGCTTTGTTTCATTTGCACACACTGTACAAAAACGCTTTAAACCCTTAAACTTTAAGGACTTGTCCAGACTGTCCATTTCTGACTGTTATAACTACATATGTTTTAAGTGGTAGTTTAATTACTGACTAATTCATAGTACTGACTGGACGGTAATATTTTGAGGGCCTGTTTCAGCTAAATAAATAATCCATTTCATAAAAAGGCTTATATATATATCCCCTATTCCGCCTATGTAAGAGAGTTATGGCTGATTTGTTACATAAAAAGCACCAATGTAGGTAGATTGTGAGTTATTTAAGTATTAAGTCTGCAGTTTAAGAAGCATCACAGCACGAGTCTGTATGTCTTTCATGTCACAGTGACCCGTGATGGCACTCTGAGCAGGAAGAGGTGAAAGTGAGGCTGGAAATGAAAAGAGCAGTATGGCACTATGGATTAGTTGCTCCTCGAGTGGAGTGGCACTTCAGAGTGTGCCCTTGTAGTCACCTCTGTCTATTCTATACCTCAGTGTGCACAAGCACCTGAAACTGTACCATACTAATAGGGATAAATACACACACACACACACACACACACACACACACACACACACAGAGCCCTGCATTTGAGCTCCTTTCATTTTGATCTCCTTTGGTTCATCTGATCCACACTTTGTTAACGGTTGATGCCCAGAGGTGTCACACTTTCCTATCAAGTGAACTGCACAGAAGCCGGTCACTCTCTCATCCTCCCCAGTGTAATATCAGTCTAGAGTCTGAGTGTGAGCTCTCCCACTCTCTGTCTGTCTGTCTTGCTCTTTCTTTCTTTTTCCCCTCTGTCTGTCTCTCCATCTCACTCTCTGTCTCTTTCACTTTCTCCTATTTACTTACTCCTTTCACTCTGTCATTTAGACATCCTCTTCTACTCTCTCTTTCTCTTTTCTACACTCTCGCTCTCTTTTCCTCTCTTTCTCTTTTCTGCACTTGTTTTCCTCTCTTTTTCTCCCTATGCCCCCCTTCATCTCTTTCTGGCTCTTTTATCTTCCTTTTCTTACTCTTTTGCACCCCCAACACCCCATCTCTCTCTCTCTCTCTCTTTCTTTCTCCTGTGTCCACGCTCTCTCCTTTTCTTTTGCTCTCCTGCTTTTCCGTCTCAATGTCTTGCTCCATCTTTGCCAAGCTTCATTATTTTGACTCTGCTCGTTCTTTCTCTGACATTACGTCTGCTCATTTTCTTGTCTTTCTTTCAGATATTGTCATTAGTCTAATTTGCTTCCATTCACTGCTCGTCTATTTCACTGTCTTTGTGAGACTCTTTACCTATTCCACTCTAGATCTCCCTTCTCTCTTTCTGTGTGTGAATCTTTCTGTCTCTCTCCTTCATTCTCAGCCTATTCTCTATCCTCTTCATTCTCTACTAACCCCACCACACTCACGTACACACACACACACACACACACACACGCACGCGCGCACACACGAGTACTGGACCTCATTCTCTCTCGGAGGATCAGTGCTGCTTCAGCAGGCCTGCAATTCGCTGACTTGTCAGAGCTGGGCACAGTGCTGCTGCAGTCACCTTCTAAAGCGCTCAGGACAACGCGAACAAGCTCGAGAACAGGATAACCACACAGAGGAGGAAGTACAGGAAAGACAGGGAGATGGCGGGTGGATACAGGAAAGTGGGGATGGAGAAGAGAATCAGAGGGGCTTGCTCCTAGTGCCATGACTTTCTTTAAAAGTGATATAAATACATGTTGAAATTGCCAGTCAAATGATGACCATTTGTCTTAATTCAAACAAATGAGTGTGAATTTTCCAGAATTGCAGCGATCTCTTCACCGTGATGTGTGGAGTTTCTAACGCAATAAGACTGCAAAATTGCTTGGATTTCCGGCTGCTGTCGTTGTGCAGCTGTAGCCAAAAATGACACAGAGCTGAAATTGAATTTCATGTTTTATATTATGCGGATATATTCGCGTCTCATATATTCTAGCAGAAGCAATTTGACTCAGTCTGGTTGCTTTGCCTGTGCTTTGCTTTCCAGGCAGCTAAGTCACCTGTACGGACAGAAACAGTGCAGTGGAATTTGTCTTTTCAGTCAGTTTCTTCTAGTAAACTGGGATGGGATGAGGCGGGGGGTTACTTACCACCTTTGCTTCATTGCAGAACACATGATGGCTGAGCTTAATGCCGTCTATTATATTTCAGTCTGGAATATATCATTTGGTCACATCAAAGAAAGCCATTGCATAATAAGGATTTGGTAGTCCAGGAAGCTGATAGATCACCCAGCACCCAAGACTATATTTTTTAAACAGTGGAGATAACTAGTGCTTTGTCCCAGTGGATGGTGGGAGAGGGCGAACTGGTGCCAGGCTTTCCATGTTGCAGCCTTTTTCCACATCTTGCTGCCACGAGTTCACCACTTTCATCCTGATTGCCGTCGTCTGTGCTTTGAAGCATTTGCTAGCGTTCATGAGCTTTCAACTTTTGTTTATGTTCTGCCAGATATTTTGTATGTTTACAGACTCTGTGGCTATCTCACATGCTTTACTTGCTTTCATATGTGTTTTGCTCACCATGATAGTTTATTTATTTATTTACTTATTTATTTATTTATTTGCTGAATGTATCATGTAGTGTGCGCTTTGCATGTGCTTGTTGTTGTGTAAAGCTTTTCTTTCTTTCTTTCCCACCCATCCTTCCTCCCTCCCTCTCCCCTCCCTCCCTCTTGCCATGTTCATCTTCAGGTGTTGCAGGGGACCACCATGCAGCAGCTACAGCAGGTGCAGGTAGCTCAGTCACAGGCTACCCCCATCACGGTAAACATTTTCAGCCCCCAAACAGCACCTTACACTTTCCTGATGTAGCACCTCCTCCTCAAAGGGCCATATGCTGTGACCGTTTGACCTTAGTTCAACTTTATATCAGTGCTTACAGGTTACAAATATTAGATATTGCACATATTGTCTCATAGAGACGAACTGATATGGAGGAAAGGGGTTGGTGAAGTTGGTGTGACGCATCCTCAACAGAGCAGTTTGTAGTCAGAGTAGTCTGTACCTTCACTAAGTATCTTGTATCTGTAGTTGATCTCCTCTCCGCTTGATGCTACACGAGGTCACGGTGGCAGATAAAGTCCAGCTGCTTAATAAATTGCTCTTGCATATCAAGTGTCCTTTCCTGAAGAGGTGGGCGATCGCCTTTCACGGCTGGGCAGCTGCAGCGTGGGTTGCTCTGCCTGCTGCGAGAGACCTGGGGTCAGACACTCGCCCGACTCCTCTTTCCTACACCCTGCATCAGTTTCCTCTGGGGTTTGGAGGACTGCTCAGACTGAAGGGAGTGTTGTGAGGCATGCAGTTCTAGTGAACATCTAAAGGTCCAGCCAGATGTGATGGTGCTTCACAGGGCAATACTTAATTTGCATGCAAACTTTAGTAGCCACCTTCATCGCTCATCGCGCCCTTCGTTGTCTCTTTTTTGTTGTTTTCCTCTTTCTCTCATAGAGTGCTCCAGTAACCATGCAGGTGGGCGAGGGTCAGCAGGTGCAGATCGTTCAGACGGCTGCGCAGGGACAGGCGCAGGCTCAGGCAGCGCAGCCCGCAGGCCAGACCATGCAGGTCATGCAGCAGATCATCACCAACACAGGAGAGATCCAGCAAATCCCTGTAAGAAATTCACAAGCATGATTATATACAAACTAATGTATTGTTGCTTTCTTAGCGACACAGCGTATTGTTTTTTTTTCCTTTACGTTCTGTAATGTTTTGATGGCAGCGGGTCCAAAAATATGGTCCATAATGGAGTCACATCTTTTTACATTGCTTTGTATTAAATGGTGCTTAGATTCGTTCTTTCTCTTATGAAGTTTCTGTTTTAGAGAGGCTTTACTTTAACAGCGCTTGTAATAGTGCTTATATTCAGATGTGGGTAATAGCTAGTTACATTTACACAGATATCTTGAATGAAGTACTTTTTTGTAGAATTCATACTGGGTAATGACCAGTATGGACAGTTCTTTGGCTGATGCCATTACTAGTTTTAAGGAGCCAAAAATCTTTCTAATATTGGTGTCTTAAAAATTTTGGTTTACACTACAGTGGCTTACTAATTGCTTTACTGACCTGTGATTGTGGAAAGTTTATGATTGTTGAGACAGACTCAAACAGCAGAAACTCAACAGAAATCATTTAAACATGGTCGCTTTGGGGATGTGAGGAAGTTTTCATTGTTTCTATTTATAAAATGTTGAAGTTCAAATCCTGGCAACGGCAAAAAGTTGCTTATTATCAGTGCTGTTTCCACTAATGCTGACAAAACCATCTCAATATAGATATTGTTGACTTTTTGGCTTATACTAGTTGCGTAATAATTTGTATATCTAGCATTAGCATAAAAGTCTTATTATTTTATTTTGGCTTAAAGTGATCCCACAACTTTTTAGAACAGGCAGAAGCTGGATGTACTGAAGTTCTACTGCTGTTTCGTATTTAGATTCCAAAATGCTCTTTGTGACAACTTTGAATGTAACAAGTTTATTTACTTTTGTAATGTTTAATCCCCTGAATTTTCAGAAAATTCAAACTATAGACTACCCAAAAAACTTCAAGCTTAAACATTTTTCTTTGGCAATGGCATCCTCGTTGCTTCATTAAAGAACAAAATGCATTTTAAAATTAGTGTAATAATAATGTGTAAGAGTAAAACTTTTAAATGCTGGTAACACTAAAGCACTTCATATTGTTAATGATATTAAAGCATTTTGATTCAAAACCACTTCAGTTTTTCAACAGATATCTGATAACAGATAGTTTTTTGTTGCTACTTTTACATCTGAGTCAGTATTTCATCAACTTTTGGTCCCCATAATTTATCATCCTATTTGTTCTGTTATTATTGGTAATTATTAGTTTTTGTTTTTCAGTAAACGTTGAAAGACTAGTAAGTTGTTGACAATATTGAGCTAGCAAAGCAGCCAGCAGCCTGTATTATCAGAGTTAAATAGTAGAGATATAGATTACCTCAGAAACTCAGACTGCCAGTGAGGCAGAGGTTAGTTGAAGGTAACTGTATGTTCTCATTGTCTCCCCCTTGTGGTGGTGTTCTTGCAGGTGCAGCTGAACACCGGCCAGCTGCAATATATTCGCTTGGCTCAGCCAGTCTCAGGAACACAGGTCGTTCAAGGACAAATACAGACTCTTGCAACCAACGCTCAGCAGGTAAAAGATTGAACCGTTCAGTAAAAGCCACCTTTAGGGTCTCGGTTTCTGCAAGACAGTGTTAGTTTTATTTTTAAAAATAACAGCTATTTCATCCTTTATTCAGTTTGACCTCTATCAGGCCTGGTACTGATACCTGAGCGGAACAGACTGTTCCAGTTTGAATTATGCTATATTATCAGTTGTATTATGTTACCGTTTACACGGAATTACCACAGTGATAAAAATCATTTTGCTGTTTTTGTCTGCGGGCAGATATCACAGACAGAAGTACAGCAAGGACAGCAGCAGTTCAACCAGTTCACTGACGGTCAGGTAAGGCTCTGAGATAATTTATATATATATATATATATATATATATATATATATATATATATATATATATATATATAAAAAAGAAAACAAAACAAAAGCACCAGACGAGAATGAGTGATTCATTTATACACACACACATATATATACATATTTATTTATTTATTTATTTTTTGTGTATGTAAATGAGTGGCTCATTCTTGTCCGGTGCTTTTGTTTTCCTTAATGCGTCTTGGACGTTTTCCACTACATCACTGTTTTGTTGTTTGTTATTTCCACTCATGCATTCCCTCGTCTACCTCCTACCCCTGCAGCAGATGTACCAGATCCAGCAGGTGACGATGCCGGCAGGGCAAGAGCTGACTCAGCCTATGTTCATCCAGTCCACCAGTCAGACGGCCGACAGCCAGGTTACTACGCAGGTCAGCGCAGACTGAGGCGCTTCTTGCCCACCCGGTCACCACCAGCGCAATAACCACACTGCTCCAGACCATCTGAAGGAGAGGGCTCCCCGTTATCAACACCAGTGTCAACACCCACATATCACATCCAAGCTGCTCACAGCTAAACAAGCCCCCCATCTTTTGGATTAGTTCTTTTTCATGTGTAATGGCATTTCCTAGTGGTGACCAACATGTTTTACTGCTCTAATTACACTTACTCTCAAGAACCTGCATCTTCAGCTTTGACTTTAGTACCGTCCAAAATAGTTTTCCTGTTTGAACTGAACCCTTCGGGTCGTTTATTCAGTTTTCTGATGATCACACTGTGGCAGAAGGTGATTCCCCCTACCCCCCACCCTTTCATGTTATTTTCCTTCAGTACTGTAGCCTTGGGGTCATCCTTAGTAGTTTACATCTCTTTGCACCCACCAAAAGTCTGATGACATGTAGTTGTCTTATCTTGAGATCATTTAGAAAGAGTTGCACAGACTGACTGGGGTGCCCTATTCCTGCCTTCAACAAGTCAGTCGTTCCATGGACTTGTGCAGTCAGTACAGTGAGGCTGCTGTCTTTCCAGACTGGTTGACTGTTGGTTTTACTGAAGATATATATAAAAAAGCTCTTGGGTGACCCCTGGTGAACTTCACAAAATAAAAAAAAAAACCTACAATCCGGTCTTCCCAGCAGTGTAGTTAGAGCATGCCCTTGTTGCATCAGTCCGATTATTTGATGAAGGCGAGGGCGGAAAGTTCTGTCTTGCTTCTGGACTTTTCTCTGCCTTCAGTGTTTACAGGGACAAGGCCTGCGGTAACCTGCCTTTAGGCTTTATGTACAGTAAAAGCTTAGCTTATCTTCTGGCTCACGTTTGTTTTAAGCCTGTTGATCATGCCATCTCATGTGTAGAATTCAACCTTAATGACAAAGCCATAATCTACACGTCATGCACACAGTTCTCTCTGTAGATTGTATAGTAGGTGTTCGTAGTTCACTTTTAATTGTATTGGTTCTGTTTTACTAGTACCTTGTAAAGTTTTCATATTTGATAATGTGATACTGCTGAAAGGGCTTCTTATTGTTGGGTTTTTCTACATGCGAAGTGACGTGCGTGAGCGTGATTTGAGCGGTTCAGTGAAGGACGTGTCGTCCATGCGTTTGCGAGTGTGTGTACTCCCCCGTGTTTGATGTTGTGCATTAAAGCCTCTCTCTGGAGCAGATGTGGAAAAACATCTTTCCTTTCCTTTCTTCCTCTTCACCTCTGACTGTGGAAACTGCTCCCCGTTACCCCTTGTACAAACTATTTGTTGTTGAAATGATACTCTTTTATATACACATTTTAAAACCAGTTGTAACAATCAAATGGATTTTTGAATGATTTTTTTTTATGTTGTCACTTTGTTTTTGTTTTTTTTTTGCATGTAGTTACAACTGCCAGTATGATATGCAATACGTAGGTACGTTGTTTTTTTGTTTTATGTTTTTTTTTTTTAAAGACTGGTTTGTGAGAAAATAAAAAGTGAAAAACTAAGCTGATTGTTTACTGTGACTAATTTAATAGGTGTAGCCCATTCATCCTCTACTGATACAGCGGATGTGTGTGTGTGTGTATATATATATATATATATATATATATATATATATATATATATATATATATATATATATATATATATATATATATATATATACATACACAAAATTTAAGGGTAACTTCACTTATTAATTTTAAAAAGTTCTGCATGATTAAATGATTGGAATGTGAACAAAGTCTCTCGGTTTGGTGTGAAATGCTGTTTTAGAGAAACTTGAGCTGAGCCAGAATTGTTCACATGGGTTTTTGATAGGAACCAGACGTCCACCTGTAAAAGCTTCCTCACAAAGTTATTACTTGACATGGTTAGATATCAGAAACCTTATTTCATGATCTTTTAATACAATTTTGTTTTGTTTTTTTCCTTGTAATAATCTGTTGAGAAGCATAACAGTCCCCAAAAAACACTAATGAAAGCTCGAGTCGTGTAGGTCCAGTGCTGGTTTTGGATAGAAAATAAATTGTTTATAAGTTGTAGATGTAGTGAGCCCTGGTTCCCATCACCACCACCACTGTAAAGAAGTTCCTCTGCAACGAACCATTTCACATCAAACCTTTCTAAATGTCCCTCTTTTCAACACGAGGGCCGAATTATTGAGAAACTGTTTTAAAATTTGTGGAGTTAACCTATATTGGTAAGTGTGTGTGTCCTTTATTCATAAGCGCGTTCCCGTTGAGGGGCAGTAGTTTCTCATTGTCACCACACGAGGGCGCCGTTGTTTTAAACGTGCTGCTCTGTTTGCCGGGTGCGCGTGTGTTGGGGCTAATCTGGCTTGTGGAGTCCACAACTTGTGTTTTCAAGTGTTAAATGGAGCAGTTTGATCACGAGTTGGTAAGAGAGCCAAGCTCAGAGGCCGGACTGCACTCTTTATTCTGCCTGAATGTGAAGAGGACGACCGAAAAAAAAAAAAAGAGTAAATTAGAGTAAAAAAAAGAGTCGATTCTGAACTTACCCGTTTTTTTCAATGGCCTAGAAAGGCTCGCGTGGGGCTGTTGAGAGTCGACTCCGATTGTCTTCTGAATCGATTCAAGTGAATCATTTTCTCCATTGTAAGAATCAAGACACAGCAAAGAAGCCCCCTGGCTCTTAATGAAAAAAACATATTTAAATTATAGCCACATGTGAGATTTAGTTTAAAACATTACAAAACCTATAAAATGTGATGAGATATCAGTTTTGATGGCACATCAGAGACATCTGAACCAGCTAGCTCTGGCCTGTCATGTCGTAAAACCACATTTTAGGCAATAGTAAGTCACTATAGCATCCAGCCAGCCAGCCATCAGTCCAACATGAGAGGATGAAGAAGTAGCACTGCTCCAGCTGCGGATTCTAAACTCTTTGCTGTGAAATCAGTTACTTAAAGCAGTCGACTCTTACAGTAACCGAGTGTTTAATATCCACACAACCTCGACTCAACACATCCGCCATCTTACCAACATCCTTTACCAGAAGATACCACAGAACCACCCTAAACGTCCCACTATTCACTGAAAGCCCCTTTTGCAGACATTGTTTTAGAGTAAACGCACCGGTGGCTGAAGGCTTTAGTAAATAGAATCAGATAGAGTTAACGCTGACAGTGCTTTTGCTGGAGACGCTCTTGGAAAGTATGGGATGAAGTTTGATGCTAATTGTGCTACATTTCTTTAAGACTGCTAAGGAATGAAGAGGGAGGAGATGCGACTGTGTGTTTTCTGGTGATGTGTTGCCCCCTGGTGTTTGGAGTGTGAGTATGACAGGTTGTGTCATCTTACAGATTACTCCTCTAGCTCTAGCTCTAGCTTTTCAGGTACACAATCAAGGTGAGTTTAATTACATGTCCGCAAAGCAGTTTGGAAAGCTAAACTCTAGCTGGACTGACCTTAGTTGTGCCATAGCTAACTACCCTTACAGAAAATAATTATACTTATTTTATTAAGTATACTTTACATAGTTACTATACTAATGTCATTGTACTAGTAGTACACTTGTATATGTTCTATTTTAATACTTCTTGGGACTAAATTGGCCCACTTTTTAGTTTTTAAAAGTATATGTTTAAGTACACTTTAAGTGTAAGAGTAGTAAACCAAGTATACTAGTAAACTAGTTTACATCTTTTGTACTGCAACTACACTAAAAGTAAACTTAAGGGTTTACTGTTAGTTTACTAGCTTGTAAGTTTTCTTTAAGTGGACTTAACATAATACATATAATTTACTGCTTATATTATTGTTGGACTTTAAAGTATTTGACTAGGTTTAAGGGTTTTTTTCTACTTAAAACAGAACTTAAACAACGTTTACTTACTCACCAGTGGACACACGTAAAATAAACAAGACACACTCAGAGTAAGAAACATATTTGTATCTTTATAAATCTTTATAAATCAAATTTTAAATAAATATTGTACTGGATGTGTTTTTGTGCAGAGCAAGAGTACTTACTTCTACTATCTTAATCAAAAGATTAAGTACAAGTAAAGGCCAAATATACTTAGACTGTTCTATACTTGTCAGTATAACCCAAGCATACTTAAGTATAGCTGTGTTTAGTATATCACTGAGAAGTACCTAAAAAGTAAACTGAAAGCATACTCACTTCATTTAGTTTAAAAGAAGTATACTAATGGTACACCTGAATAAACTTCTTTTTTGTAAGGGTAATTCTTCTATGTTTTGGGGAATTTAGATGTCTCAGCAATAGTGGTGTTTGCTAAAAGTGTTTTTTGTTTGTTTTGTTTTGTTTTGTTGCAGGTCCCCTTTTTTTGTTATCCCCCCACAAAAAAGCAGTTTTTGTCCCGAGTAAAATATTGCAGTATTAATGGTTATGTTATTAAAGGTATGTTGTTCAGACAAGCTGTCTAGACTATGTGCAAACACATGAGGACGTGGGCAAACCCGAACCACTGTGTATGGAATTGAGTCCAAAGCTCTCAAATCCTAAATGCCTGGAATCACAAATCGAATCTTCTTGGTATGGACTGACTCTTTGGCTTTGAGTGTTCACCTGGCTGTACTGGAGCTCAGGTGCAGTTTTCCTGTTTGAGGCCTCAGAGCTAAAACACTGCCTTCCTAATCGCCTTCCACGCTGAACAATTACCTTATTAATGAGTCCGGACTGCAGCCTAAAGGAGAAAATGTTAAGACTGTCTGTGAGAATGTGTGTGCCCAGTCATGGCCTGTTGGGTGTTGGGAGGATCTAGAATGTTCTCCCCCTTTCATACTGTTCAAAAATGCTCTCCTTCAATCTCATTGGTTCCTTTGGGCTGTGAATTCCTTTTTTTTTGTTCTAATATGCCCTGTAATTCAATTCAATTCCATTTAGTTCAGTTCCACCGCCATACTTCATGTTGGCCTCTGCTGGTTGGCCAGCATACCATCATCAGAACACAACATATGCTCAGCTTATTAACTTCATTTCTGCTGACCCGTATGATCATTACACAGTGCAGCTCTGTTTCCAAGCAGTAAAATGTAAGATCTCTTTTTGTCTGTGCTGCTGTGGCCATATTCACCACCTAAATCTACAATAAAATCGAATCCATTAGGTGGAACTCCTCCTCTTTTCAGTTTCTTCAGTGTCAAACGCTAAGCAAAGCTCCACAACATTGTTTAAAGTTTGAGAAACTATACAGAGTGAGATGTTTGGGGTATATTCTGTTCCACCTTAAATGGTGCCACAATAATCTGGTACCTGTACAAGCTTTAGGTGGAACATAAGTTCAAGAAGCTGCAAATAGAAAGCTAGCTTTAATCTTGTTTAAAGATGAACATGAGCCATGCCTGTTGATGGTTCAGTTCCTTGGGAAGGGTAATAAGAAGAGCTTTGATTGGCTAGATTTTGATTTGGCGAATGGAGGGCACGAATTGTATTGGAATTGCATTGGAATAAGGAACAACAGTGTTTTAGGGTAAATACGTGGTAGCTCCATGTACCGCTATGACGATACTATGCTATGTTTCCAGTGGCACCTTTAATGGAAGAGAATCTTTTAAGCGATTCGACATCTGTCTTCTTTTTTATTGTCTAGCCTGCAGCTCATAGGCCTAATTACGCCGGTGATGTAAGGTGGAAACAGCTAAGCTTTGCTCAGTGCTAGGTGAGGGAGGGGCTGAGGTACAAAAGGCCTTTTCACTTGGAAATGGTGCCTGACACACTTACTCACCCCATGCCACTCTCTCAAAAGCTCTCTTTCACTCATGCAGTGGGAGGTGTCCAAATCTGTCCAGCTTTGTAGTAGCTACCACCCTACAGCCCTCCTCTTACTGTGGAGCTCTTCCCAAATCCAAGGTTTCCAGCTGGATGAGCCCGCGATGTATGGAATTAGAGCTGGAACCGAGTGTCGTGAAGGCACCAGAGCTCACAGAGTCCTGAAAAGCTGTTCTGGAATCTAAATCATGGTTTGACCTTTCCCCCAACACGAGGGCCCACTGTATGAACATGATTTGTTCGTATTGTTTTTCTTTCTCTGAAAGCAACATGCTGTGCTAAATGGGATCTAGGCTAAAGAGCAGAGTTTTGGAGTGGAGGAGTGAGAGAGTGAGAAAGAGAGAGAGAGAGAGGGATTTTAAAAGCCAAATGTCATTTTGGGGTGTGGGAAAGGCAGAGGGTTCGCTGAAAGACCACTGTGCAGTGGAAGGCCTGAGCAGCACAGCTGATGTGTGTTTTAAATGTCCCGTTGCGGCTGTCTGCCTGTCCTGGATCTCTCTCTCTCTCTCTCTGGGGCGTGAGTGAATGTAGCCTCTGTGCGTACGCCCCTGCGTGTGAGTGCGAGTTGGTGTGCACGCAAGCACAGCACGAGGCCTGTCCCGTCATCGCTTATCCCCCTTTTACGCCTACATGCGGAGGAAGAAAGGGGGCTGTTCATGGCTCTCTGTGGAGGAGATTCAGTCCAGGCTTCTGGAGTTCATATTAGTGGGGAACGGAGGGTATCTTTCCTTTGGGTGAGGACAGTGACCTTTACCAGCTGCTGTGTGTCATCAGCGCTCAGGATGGAGGCTGACAGTCACTGTGGGTGTTATTTAGTGCCTTAGCTTTAATTACAGGAGCGTGCGTGTGTTTTTGTGTTTTTGACAGTGGGCAGGTTTTGTCTGATGTTAAATTTCACCCGTGAATATTGTTGTACATTTGAGCACCTCATGTGTGATTCCTGTATGTTACCCTTTTCTCGGAGGTCCACTGTATAATGTTTTTGTGTGTTTATGTACTGACACTGGCCTTTTATGTGATGATTTTTTAAGCTCTAATTTTTCTAAACAGGCCTTTCGGTTCCATTAAGAACCTTATGTGTAAATGAGCTCTGTATTGTGGCACATTCCAAAGTTTAACTGCCATAGTATGAATAGAAGAATAAATAGAAATATATAAATATAAATGTGTGACATTAAAAAAAACATTCACAAAGTGACTCATTTTACATATTATGAGCTCTTGAATGGATACACTAATTATGCTAGCTGTGATAGGATGAAGAATCAGTTTACCCAGGTAGCCCTGTACAGTTTACGTCCTTACTGAAATTATTCTTTTTTAAATTCATTCATTTTAAACTTTTAAACTGAGTCTGAATTCTGTCCCAGCTCAAACAGAACCACATTATTAAATTTTACTCCAAAACTGACCCAAGCAAACTAAATAGTGTACAAAACTGACCAGAAATGGTCCATCATCACCCAAAGCGATGAATAAAAGTTTTAAATACATTTTTTAAATGTCTTAATTACCATGTGGCAACAGTAATACCTGTCATTAGATGAATGAATGAATGAATGCCTTTATTGTCACACAGTCACAAGTACTGGCGAAATTAGCCATCAACCTGTCCATGCATACAAGTACAAAAAAACATGCACAAGTTAAATAAATAATTTATAAAATAATATGATGCAATAAAATAATTATCTGATAAAAACTTTCATTTCTTAATTAAATGAAATAATGTTGAACTTATTTAGCGAGCAGTTCTTCCAAGTAACATCCCATAGTTTTAATATGGATAATTATTTTATGTGAGGGGCGGCACGGTGCTGTAGCGGTTAGCATTGTCACCTTAGAGCCCGATGATCCAGGCTGTTCTGTGTGGAGTGTGTATGTTCTCCCTGTGTTTGAGTGGGTTTCCTCCGGGTCCTCCGGTTTCCTCCCACAGTCCAAACACATGCATGTTAGGTTGATCCTCACTCTAAACTGCCCGTAGGTGTGAGTGAGTGTTGGCCATGCGGTGGACTGGTGACCTGTCCATGGTGTACCCTGCCTTCACCCAATGATGCTGGGATTGGTTCCAGCCCCCCTGTGACCCCGACTAGCGTGATAAAGTGGAAGATAACGGACGGACGGATGGATTTTATGGTTTTAAATGTAAGTTTTGTTGAGGTGCTGTTCTCTGTGCAGTGCAGATACAGATACGATATTAGCCGTCACATCTTCATCACCAAAACTTTATTTCTGCACATAGAACAACATGCAATATATTGAATGTACAGCATAAAAAATACTCCACAAACAGTTATAACATCCTTGTGGCTGCACTGATCTGTACCTTCCTGAATCAATTTGTTGTAGGCACTAAGTTTGTCTCCTTGCTCGTCTCCTGGGTGAGGAACTGTGGGCTAAATATCTCATCTAACTCTAATGTATCCTTCAGCCTTTCCAGCTTTGGCTAGAACCTGGCCTAACCCATGAGAACAACTCTTTAGAATGTCTTGTTTTTGCGAAGGGCTGACATCCCAGCATCTACATGACCATCATCACAGTGTGACGTGTTGGCCTACTAGTAGAGGGAGTTCTTCTGTTTGTAATGTTTTTATAATAAACAGAACATTCACTATGGTTTAAACAGTATGTCATATTTCAGTAGTACTGAACATGTACACTGATTTAAGGTATATATGTCTTAACAAACAGGGTTCCCTTGAAAAGTGGGCGGTGGCCTGTGACAACCTGAAGTTCGAATCCGACCCATCACACATTCAGGATGTGATGACAGTGGCTTTAACCCCCCAGAAGTAAACAGGCTGTTTTGTTTTCTTTGCCTTTAAGATTAATATATGTTAATGACCTCTGTTGTGATTGGCTCTTCTGTGTTCTGCCTCATGCCAAGAGCGATCCAGGCTGATACACCCCTTATAACTTCAGCATGAATGGGTGCAGCCAAATATTATTAGGCTGAATGGATGGACTTTCATACAAATGTGTTGATGTTTGTGACATCACGAAAACAATCATTTCAAAATGGGCTGTTTTTTTGACCAGGGGTCTCAAACTCCATCATGGTTTGCTGAATCCAAATTACACCTACTACTCCTGCAAATTCTCATGAGTTGAGTGTTTATTGGCCTAGAAACCCAGAAACAGGTAGATGTGTTCTACCCAAAATGAAACCACAGAAACTGTATAAAAACACTTTTTGATTTTAAAAGCGTGTTTTGGAAGCGCTCGCAATTCACACGCTGTGTTTGTTGTTAGCAACTGGCTCTGGTCTGGGTCCTTCACTTTGTTAAGGCTTGTGTTGAGATGCCTGTTCAGAAATATCCTGCAGTCAGCAGCTTCACTGAGCCGAGCTCTCGCCTCGCTGCAGTGTCGGGTAGCTCACGTCAGCTTTAAACGTGAGGTCAGTGATCAGAATAGTAAATAGCAACAATGACCATATATACTGCAATAAAACGCCTTTTGTATAATGTGTTGTTATGGTAACAGACTAGGAGGGTTTGGATTAGCTAATATTTATATTAACTTTAGTCAGAAATGACTCTGAAACGTAAAGTTACATTACTCTCTGGCCACGTCCCAAACTGCAGACTGCTACTACACTACATACATAAAAAATAAAATATAATAAATAAAATAAATAAATTAATGAATGACTAAAGAAGTGCTTTCAGAAGTGTAGTATGTAATGTTCCAGAGGATGCTGTTTGGGACACAGCCTTACTGTCTAATATTAAAGTTAGTCTTGTCTTGTCAGATAACTTTAATATAAATTTTTGTCACTTAATTTCAGCATCATGCCACCAAAGAAAAATATATTTTTTTGGTTATATATGTATATAATCCAGATGTCCAGACAAACTTGTGTATGTATAATATAAGTTATACATAAGTTATATATTCAGTTTTCTGATAACAGTACCATGTAATGTGGTGTATCTTGTTTAGTTTGTAAAGTGAGCTTTAATTGGATTTATCTAATAATGAACACAAGTACAGATAATGTATTTTGTTTATTTATTTGTAATTTACTGTAATTCCACAAATGTTGTTCTACGTCACTATACCTACAGTGATTTACTACCTTACCTACAGTGGAATCAGCTTATAGGTAATATTTTAGGGGTTAGGGTGGGCTTTGATTCATACTAGCAAATGTCCCCATAGGATGGACTACAAGACTCTGTACCACCAAATCCACCAGTGGTTTTCAAACCCATAAAGTCATTAAGCGATGAGCATAACAAAGATTCCAGATTCCAGTGCAGTTCATTTTGACGGCTGTGGCTCACCTATAAACACAGATGCACTTGCATGTTTAGGTGACAAAGCAATGGATTCATTTGACAAGCATGCATAGGAAGTAATGGGGACTAATGCATTCCTAGACCTCCTCTAATGCACTGCACGTGCCATGAATTCCACGAAACAGGCTGCAGCAGAGGCCATTAGGATGACTTGCATAAAATCACATAAACCAAATGCATGTTATTGATTGTTCACATCCTTTCCTTCAACCAACCCTTCATGCTGTCAACACCGCATGCCTGGAACATATATTCTTAAAAGGAGCAGCTCATGGAAAATCGATTTTTAAATCATTTGAAAATATATATGGATATAGTTTGAAAAGATGTTAACAGTCCATTTTCAATGATGTGTTTTTGTGATGTCACAAAACTCAAAATACTTACATGTACCACCTATTCAGCCATCAGCAGCTTAGCTCCACCCATTCTTGTTGAAGCACTTTAGCCTATGCTGCTTCCTGAATGATGCACAAAACAGAAAGACCAATCAAAACTGGGGTCATTTACATATATCACTCTTAAAGACACAGTGACCAAAAACAGCTGGTTTAATTCTACAGGACATTTAGCTTAAACTATGAATTATGAACTATTTTTGTAATATAAACCAACATTAATATTATATGAAATAAAAAATAATGATACAAATACAGGAAAAATGTGGGATATATCACTGAAATTGTGTGTGCCCATATTTAAAACTAGGTTGAAAACTGTTGTACCGGCTGCTGGTTTATTAAGTGCAGTGATAATGAGCACGAATAACATTCACCACGTGCACATTTCAGTTACTTATTTGACTCAGGCATTTTTTGTCAGGTGACGCACACAGAGAACATCGGCATGCATTGCTTTACAACCCTGTTTTGTTCCCACTGCTCAGAGCATTGCACTGCATATCCCCAGCACCTGTTCAACTGGGATAATCTTACCATTGACATAAACAACATGGAATTTTTTGCTTATTCTTTGCACATGGCACATGGCTGCTCACATGTTTTTATGTTTTTTTATTCAGTTGAACCTCTCTCTCTCTCTCTCTCTTGCATTGAATATGTTTGGTCAGTGTGGAAAACACCCCCTGGTTTTTGTGAGGGGGTGGGGGGTGGTTTTCGGGGATTTGCAGGGGGTCCTATGATGGCTGACTGCTCCTGCATTGGCATGTTAGATTCAGTGACAGTAAAGTGTTTGGTTTCACAGATTTTCTACCAGAAATGTTCTTTTCTAGTTTGGTCATGTGCTTTTCCCCTCATTAGATAAAACAAGATTAGATAAGATTAGATTAGATAAAACACAGTACAAAAAACACCAAGGTATCTAACACAATATAAATAAAGAAGAATAAAGAACTCCAATAGTAAAAAAGAATATATACAAGAACATATAAGAACATATGAATACAAACTATACAACCTGACTGTAGGTAAAAAGGTAGTGCAGTAATAAATTAGGTAATGTGCAAGAGAAAAACGGGTATCAGCAGATACATGACAGTGCTGGGATATTTATAAAAAATAAATAAATAAATGTGCAAAGATTGTATTTAAGTAAATGTTAAACAGTGTTAAATAGTCTCCAGGAGTGCAGATGTACAGGACATACAGCAAAGTGTCAATAGTGTCTATAAGTGAGAACGTGCATATGTCCTTAGTTCAAAACATGCATAACAATTCACTCTTTCCACCAAGTTTTTCAGACTCAGTTTGCAGATTTACAAACATGCTATGGCATACGGTCAAGTTGTTTAGAGGTGTCCTAAGTTATAGTTGCTAAGCCATGAAGGACCACCCGAGTGGACTATTTTTATTTTAGATTAATTTCACGTTTATTCAGATGTTGAGACATTCAGTCAGTCCAAGAGCTTAAGCGATCCCAGACCCCCAGGGACCCCCTGTATTTTGCACCTTGTGTTTGAGGGTAGGCAGGGGTCCCATAGTGGAATGTGTCACTATGCATTGACCTATATATTTGTACATATGAGGTGACCTACAGCTTTGCAGGTTCTCACAAGTATGACCCAGCAGTAGCACAAATGGGTAAAATCCAAGTCATATACTGGTTGTTGCACATGCTGTCACCTATGATGCAAAAGGCCATGGCATGCTCTAAAATCCTGTTTAAACCTGAGTGGCATGCTTGGCTTGTAAGGGCTGAGCTACAGTTTATCTTAAGAGAGAGACGCTTAATACTGACCTTTATAAAAATTAGAAAGAAATGATTTTCTTACCTAATGTAATTGGAGGTGTAGCCAAGGGGTGGCCAATGGTGGCCAGTGCTACCATAGCATGGACTATGGCTACCCTTACTTACTCTCAGTTACACATACACCATATTTGTCTTGGTGAAAGCACATCTGTATGAACATCCTAACATGTATGGTCTGTATGAACATCCTAATATCTAACATTATTATTATTATTATTATTATTATTATTATTATTATTATTATTATTATTATTATTATTATTATTATTATTATTATTATTAATATTATTTTGTCACTGTCTAAAAAAAACATCTGTATTATGGTGGTCTATTATGGATTGTCTATATTAGTTGAAGATGACAGCTGCCTATTGACCTCGAGAAATGCTCCAAAATTACTTTACATTGAAAGTTAAGAATGTTTTGGCCTCTGTACAGTTATTGTTTTGGAGATGCTGATTGTGTAATATTTTAGTTATGTGTATTTTGAATAATGATGAATAATAAATGAATAATGATGAATGTATAGTATCACTGTTTTATATGTTTATATGTTTATATGTAGTTTTGTTTCTCATATAAGAATCCTTTCACTTTTCAGGAAATATTTATATAAACTCCGTGGTGTTACAGTACCGTCCACCCCCCCCTCCAGCCCCATAACCCCCCCGCCTCCGCGCGCAGCGTCTTTCACGTGAGCTCCTGTGTTTTTCCCCTTCCAGAGCGGAGGGCTGTGTACTGGGGTCCCAGCGCACACAACTCTTTTCACGGCGTCTGGTCGGTTCAGCGGAGCGGAGAGCGGCGCTGCTTTAATTCGGAGAGCGCGCGTCCTTCGCCTTTCACTCCGGGGCACAGCAGCTGCTCGAGGGGTTTGGAGCAAAACTTCAGCCGCGCGAGCGCGCGCGTGTTTGTGTGTGTGAATGTGCTCGCGGTGCCCTTCCTCGCGCTGTTAACCCCCCAAAAACTTCTCCTCATGAAGTGCTCGCGCTCCTGCTACGGGCCGGCGCGGCTCGCCGAACTTTTCCTGACGCGCTGAGAGCACAGCTGGAGCGGCCGGATCATGATCGTGCGCGCGCGCTTCTGTTCCCGCGGCGCCGCGCTGCGCTGAGAGCTCAACTTTTGTCGCGCGCTGATCGAAGCCATGGCTTTAACCAGAGACGCTAAGTGACTTTTTTTTTCGCGCGCGCTCGTCTGACTCCTCAACGATCAAAAGGCGAACGGAGCCGCAGGACTCGCTCGTGCGCGCACCCTCCTTCTCCCCCACCCCCATAAATCACTCGGACGCCTATGGCGGAGTTTTATTTGCCCGGTTGAGGCTCTGATTCCGCACAGCCATGCTGGGAAGCCCCTCCAACAACGGCGGCGTGAGGATGCTGGTCCCCCCGGGCCCCGGCGACGACAGGCGCGTGGAGTTCGTGGCCCTGGCCGCCGTGCACGCGGAACGGAGCGAGCCGTCGAGCCCGGAGCGCGCGCAGCCGCCCTCGCAGCGCACGGGGCTGCTGGGAACGCCGCTGCCCGTGCCGCCGGGAGCGCGCGCCGCCGCCTCTGCGTCCAGCAAGCGCTACAGGAAGCTGCAGAACTGCCTGTACAACGTGCTGGAGAGGCCGCGAGGATGGGCCTTCATCTACCACGCGTTCATGTGAGTCAGCTCTCATCAGCAGCCTGGAGGAGTCCAGCTGCCGTTAACTGCTCTGACATCCGTCTGCCGCTGTGTTTTCTCTCTCTTTGTGGAGAAAAGTGGTGAAAACAGCTTGATGGAGGGGTCGAGTCAGTAGATAGTTAAAGCTTCTAGGCTGAGCACCTGCTTCAGGCTCACTTGCAGGCTGTGAAAGACTTCTCATTCGAATTTTCCTTTCCCTTTTTTCCTAAGAGCTAGTACATTTAAGGTGGAAGGAAAAATCGAAGACGAAGCTGCAGAACAGATACAGTCAAGTGTTAGCTTAAAGTCCAAGTAGCCAGTGTGTGCCAACGTGAATAGATATAAAAAAAACCCAATAAATGTAAATAACTGAACTGCAGTGGGACTACTCAGTATATTCAGCAAGAGCAGGTAAGAGTTAAGAGCAGGAACTGGAGTTTGGTGTGCTCTCTTCTTCTCTTCTTTACAGAAGTTCAGTACAGAGTAATTCTATTTTGCTGGTCTGTTATAACAGAAGTTGCCTTCTCAAGATCAAAGCTTTTTTTTGGTGATCTAAAGATAAGATGTGGTCTTGAGATTACAAGAGAAACAAGATGTGATGCTAAGAAAGGTTCTTTTATCATCAACCCGTCCCCCCATACCTCGTATCTGTATGTAACAGACGGGTTGATGATAATTTCGTAGGTTCTTGTACTTGTACTTGTGACAGTGTGACAATAAAGGCCCTGATTGATTAATGATAAAAAAGAAAACAACTTTTATCTTAAAATTACAAGACAAATGAAAAGTGGCCTACTCCAACAGAAGAAGTTGTGATCACGAGAAAAGTTAGTTGTGATCTCAAGAAAATAATATGGTTGTGCTAAAATCACAAGAAAAAAAACGTTGAGACCGTGACAAAAGCAACTTTTGTTATATCAATCTCACAAGACATTGATGTGAGCTTGAGAAGATAACCTTAATCTTGATATTACAAGAAAAATAAACTGTAGTCAAGAAAAATAGGCTGTGATCTCGAGAAAGCTACTTCTGTTACCTTTAGATCACAAGACAATGAGATCTCAAGACGGCAGGGCAGAAAATTATCACCACCTCATGGCCTCTCTGGGCTGCTGTACTTGTTTTTGTGTCCCCTTGATCTCAAAACAGGGCTTAAGCTGCGAAGGCCATGAACAACCTGCAAGAACTGTAGGCCTAATAGTGAATTACTAGTGAACTGAGAAGTTCCAGTCTACTTTAAGAACACTGACATTCAAAAACCTTTAAAAGAACTAACTCGTCAGAATGTTAAGAGCTGCGGTAGTCGGGCTACTTCCTACCCACTTTGGTTGGGAGTCAGTGGCACTTCTGTAAATGGAAAATCCCCAAATCGCCACCTTAAGCCTTGATGTATTTTCATAATCCGTCTGGCAGAGCTAATCAAGCTTTCACTTCCTGCTTAACATTTTTTTTAGGTGTCTGCTGATGTTTTTAATCAACACCTCCTTTTTATTCAAAGAAATGAAAAGAAACAAAAAGACTTTGTTCTGATACACTGAACTAAAAAACGCCGGCGCCCCATTGTCTGCTTTTTAACTTTATAAGAAAGTAATGTTGAGAAACAGGTTCACATTTTATTGATTTAAATCCACAATAATACAAATGCAGCTCAGTAAAGTTTCAGATTGTTCACACAATAACTAGATTTTATGTTACACTTTATTGTATTTGAGCTATTTGTAGCTATTCTAAAGCCAACAGGACCATCACTCCACTAACCTGTTTAACACACAAGACATTACAGGCCCTTACACCAGTCTTCAAAAGGGAATTCCTCCATTTCTTTTTTTTAAATTTCAGAATTAGTCTGTCCTTCGGAAGTAAATAGAGTCATTCAAGGTGGTTTGATGTGAAATGCTTCACTGTAGAGAACTTACAGACTCAGATCTCTTTACAGTGGTGATGATGGAGCCAATGGATAGCCAATATATTTACATACTATACAAAACCACATATGTAAGACTATTCTGCCTACACCCTTCCCTGCATGTACCCAGTCGCCATAAGTCGATTCAAATAAATGGATTAAAATACATTTTTAAGACAAAACTTATCACAAAACTTCGTCTCAGACATGCTTTCATAACCATTTCATGTAATAGCATTCTGCGAGGGAGCTTTTAGAGGCTTTAAACTCCTCAGATGTCTGGTTCCCATCACCCACCACCACTGTAAACAATTCCAAGTTTTTCTAGAACAGAGGATTTCATACCAAACCACTCTGAACAACTTTGTTTACATCTGAACTATTTAATTATGCAAAAATTCGGAGTTTTGTTTGGTTTTATGCAACAAAACAGCGATAACTCATTTTCTATCTGACCATTTTATAAGCCCTCAGTGTCCCTTCGAATTACGCAGACCCTGATTGGCTGTTTAGGGCTGGTATATGTAAATGTGCTGTGCTCTGATCAGCTGTCCTGTATTGTGCATCATTCAAAAAGTGGTGTAGGCTGAAATACTACTGATCACATCACTGTGAAAGGGGTGGAGCTAAACTGCTACAGGCAGGACACTCAGGCCTTTTAAACACAAAACACTATCAGTGTTGGAATGTCGAGACAAGGGAAAGCCAAAATGCTTCAAACTAATCTCTGAGCTGAAAAAGTGTGTTAAAACAGAACAAAAGGCATGAACGTGAGAAGAACTGTAACCAAAGAAGTAAAGAATCTAACAAAACCGTGAGGAATGCTGGAAATATTCAGGCACATATTAATGCTCACCTCCACAAAAAAAACAACAACAGTTTACAAAAATGACCGTAAAATCCAATCATTTCAGCATTTTTACAGTAAGCTAGAGAATTCAAGAAACAAGTGGCAGTATAAATTGAACTCAAAGCACTTTTGTAGTCTAATTAGTCTATCTATCTATCTATCTATCTATCTATATATATATATATATCATCGCTGTCCAATGAAAAACAAGTACTTCCAAAATTACAACTTTACAGGAAAGAACAAAAACCTACTTTTTGTCAATGGAAGTCAATGGAACCAGAATTGTTTCCAAGCTATTTTGGAGCATTTCTATTGGTTCGTTCATCATGAAATTTACACACAATGTAAAAGCCTATGGGCATGTTCAAATGATGTAGAAAACTTAAAATCCACAAAAATGGAGTTTTTTTTTTCATTGGACAGCCACGATATGTGAAGTGTGAAGTCACAGTGGCGATTGTGCAAACTTGGTCATGTTGGATTCATCTTGTGTGTTTCGGAGGTAAGTTTTTTGAATGGATTTGGATTCAAAAGCTACAAATTGCTGTTTGAGTCTCTACAGTAGAGTTTCTACACCTTTGTTCTTCTTTCATCCACTTGGCACACTTATCAAAGCAGAGTGCTTTAGATTGTATATCAGTCAGCAATTACTGTACATTTCACTGGCCTATTAGGATCATGTCTGCTGCAGTTAAGAGCATATCAATCCGAGACGGCATAAACAGACTGAGGGCTGGAATGCGCGAGTGAGAGTGCAAATGTAGTCCACTGCAAACATTTAAGTCAGACGCAAACTAATCGGACATAGCGTGCGCTAGCTAACTGTTATTACCATTATAGAGGTGAAATCCAGTCGCAGTGCAGTGCGTGTTTATTATTATATGTGACCCTAAGTCGTCCAGCAAGTGAACATCATTTACAGTGTAGGAATTACTGCAAGGGTAAACAGTCGCCTACGATTTTTTTTCTTCGTGCACGAGTGCAACACGTTGCTGTTATGGTGTTAGTTTCTCTCTATGATCTCCACACAGAGAGCTTATCAGCGTCTCCCACACCCAAAATCCACCCTTCATCTAACTCAGCACGCACAGCTCAGCTGAAATCAAATCTAGGCTGCTAAGATCTTCTAGTGAGAGCCTTTAACTGTTTACATTTTTCAGCTTTTCACTTCAAATAATTTCAGATTTGACTGAAAAAATAAAGAAATATGCAAAAGACCACGTGCCACAGCCATTTCCTGCAGGGAGGGGGTTGTTGGGGAAACACAAGAGATGCTATATGACAAAATGCAACAATTCTCAATAAACACAGAGCTGTTCAAAAGTCAGAGACCACCCTCCATGTATTTCATTTCCCCTTAAACAGACATTAAGTGCATGATGTTAATTTTTCTGTGGCAAGAAAAAGTTGAAAGCATATTTATCAGAAAATGACTCTACAATTAAATAGAATATCCTTTTCGCCCCATTACCTCTGGCTGTTCTACTGGAGATTAAATGATTGACGAGTGGTCTTTGACTTTCACGCAGTACTGTAATACTTGTTCTGCCAGGCAAAACAATAGGCTTATGGTCAGCATGCAGCATAATCATTTTTCAGTGTTCATAAGTTTATTTTAGGCTCTTCTAGAACATATTTTCCCAAACACAGTATTTGTTATTTCATACTGTGCATCCATAATCACCCTCAATCTGAAACTCTCTATAGGAGCTCCTGTGTCTTTAAGCCCAGCCTCCCAATGAGCCTAGCCTGCACTGATTTGTCAGCACTTGCCAGCACTCTGTTCTGATTGGTCAACCACCAGGAGTGGCATCCTGCTACAATGTGTGTCGGTCATATGTACACATATCAGATATGTTACAGCAGCTTTGAATATTGCTCGGCCTGGTTTTATAATAACCGGGGAATATTTCATACCCACAGAAGAATGATTCACCTCCAAATACACTCTTAGCCAAGGCATGCTTAGTGTCCAAAGTTCTTTGCTAACAATCTAGGTCTGGTTAAGTCTAGCTAACTTGACTGATTGAATGCATTTGTAGTAAGAACAAAGATTTTTATTTGTTTATTTTTTTATTCTATTTGGATCCCAATTAGGACCTATAATGATAGCAGCTATTCTTTCCATCAGACATAAAACACACATAAACACTATGCATACACACACACATTAAAAGAAAAACATACTCTATGTACATTCCACATGTATACAAAAGAAGAAGAAATAAATATGGATGAGTAAGAAGAAACAAGTAAGAAGTAGAAATTTAGAAAGTAGAAAAAAAAGTGTGATTATACTTTCAATAACCTTACAATTCCCTTTGAAACTAATTTCCCTAATCTACTTTTAACTTTATTTATTTAGTTTAACAGTCAGGAATCAGTTAGATGTGTCTGTTTAGTAGTTTTTTAAACCATATTTTATTATCAGTTTTGAGCTGTGAGTCGGGTAAGGAGTTCTACTCTTTAATAGCTCTGAAAATGACTGTTCGACACATGTGGTTAGTTCATTCTCTCTGTAATTTAAATACATTTTTTTGTTGAATATCTCGTCCTATTGGTTTGTCTCACTTTTATTTGTTATAGTTTATCATAAAGGCTCAATGGATATTTTAACTTGTGTTTTAGGTTGTGTAAATTAGATTTTGTGCTTTAAACCTTTAAAGCTTAAAAGCCCATGTGTGTGAGTTGAGCTTGTCATAGAAGTTTCTGAATGGTCTGAAGATTGATAATCTTCTTCTGCTGTATCTAAATTCTATGCGTCTGTGCTTACTTATACAGCTTCGTGAACGTTCTGTGGGTCTAACCCAGGACATGTATAGATTCTAATAATCTCAGAAATCTCTACAAGGTGCTGTTGGTGTTGAGAGCTGAGATGCTACTGGACTGTCTGCTCAGAGAGACAGATTTTCCGTTATAGCTACACAGTTGGTTGCCCACCATGTGTTGATTGCTCAAACTGTATGATGGTGGTCAGTGTGACTAAAGGGTCTTGCCTTTTATCCGTGAACAGAAAGACTTCTGTCTGCTGTGCTTCACCCACCAGAGTTTAAACAAGCACTGCTGTCTGTCACCATCTGTTTACATCAGAGGGAAACCCAAGAGGGGACAGCATTCTCACTATGTCTCACTCACTCACTGTTTCTCTCTCTCTCTTTCTTTTACTCTCGTCTCTTTCTCTTCCACTGTGTCTTTCTTGATTTCCGACGGTCTCTAATTCTCTCTTAACATCTCATTCGCTCACTCTAGTCTACTTTCTCTTGCTTTATTTCTCTTTCACTGTCTTTCCCATCCTTTCACTCTTTTTTTGTCACTCTTTCTCTCTCATTTTTCTCTCACTCTTTAACTTTCTTTTGCTTTTTCCCTGACTATACATCTGTAATTAGGTTCTGTTAGAGCTCCTGTGTCTTTAAACCCCGCCTCCTTATGAGCCCTGTATGTTATGAATTACATCATAACCCACTTACTCACTCTGTTCTGATTGGTCAAACTACAGGTTCCCCACGCTGCTACAGCTGTTCTTACAATGGCGTCAGTTCCACAGTATCAGTTTGAGTGAGAGTCTGATCCTGAAAGTCAGGTAGAACAAGCTAGTAGATCCACCTTCAAAGCCTAGACTGGACGTGAATGTTTAAGAGTGATATGTTTTTTTTTTTTGGAGACACGTTTTTACTTGGACAGTGATGATTTCTTTCTCCTTCCTTCATAACCGCACACAAAGCTTGATTTAGTGCAGTAGGTCTCCACTAAAAGAAACTCTACTCTAATTTGTGGTCTGCATTGTTTCTCATGAAAGTTTACAGCTGCTTTAGGTGCAAACATCTAGAGGAAATCCAAGCATACCAGCTCCATGCTCGTGTTGCTCCCTAAACATGCCTGCGGTGTTAGGAGGTCGTGTTGGCATTAGTCGAGAAGTTGTCAAGGTTACTTTCCTTTTAAAGAGCTTGTGTTTCAGACTCTGTCACCGCTGCACTGGACCCTGTATCACGAAAGGACCATAACACGAACACCACCATCTGATGCTGAGGCAAGTGTCTGAACAGACTCTCCAACATTGTTTTTAGAAAACAGATCTGTAGAAGTTTGAACTGGTTCCAGCTTACGTGCAAATGAGCTGTAAGCTACTCTGCTTTCAATGATTGGATCATTAGGAAATCATTAAGTGCAGCATGAAATGTCAGAGTTCACCACTTTGATTTGAATTTCACTTTGATTCGATTTGTATTAGACAATCTGGCCACTGGTCTGTGAAGCTATATGCAAGTGTAAAACAATACACAAATTATTATTATTATTGCTGTAATAATAATTTGATTTCTATAATTAGTACAATAATATAAACTTCCAAAATGGACATGGCTGAGGGGTCAGTTTTTCAAAGAAATCTGCAGTGATTGTTTTTACCTACAAGGTTCAGTCTTAGAAGTTGGTTGCACATTCTGCCTCTCTTGATCCCAATAATAACACAGGTCTAGACTCTCGGGTGGTCAGTCTGTTGCTCTGAGCATGCCAGCAGCTTTGTTGCTCAATTTGCATTTTTTTCTGTTTATTTACTTTTTTCAATAATGGCTTCTTAAAAGCCACACATCCTGTCAGACTGATGGGATTGAGTTGTCTCACCATGGAGGGACAGAAGTGGACACAGTGGCTCCTGTGAAACTCCTCTAAAATGATGAAAGCTAGATGTAGTCTTTATCTAGTGTCTACGCTTGTGTTTGTGGAGTCCTTTCTGCCCTATACAACAAATGAGGTAAAAGCAAATAGAATACAAAAGTGAGAGACACTAGTTTATTCAATTCCTGGTTCTTCATTCTTCTGGAGCTGTTTCTAGTTGATGGATATAAAATAACCCTTATACATACGGAGGTTGAAAGTCTAGGCAAATACATGAGAAATATGAATTTCAAAACTGAAATAAAAAGAATGATTGAAAGGTAAAGAGAAATTCTGCCTCTTAACAATCATACATGACCTGGTGGACCACCTAATCTGTCAGTGCCAGATAAACAGCACTTAAAGCTGAAGTAGGTGAGTTATTCTAGAAATATTATTGTGTTAATACTTCTTTAAATACCCTCTACATTAGGGTAGCAGTCAATTAGTCAAATGTCCTGTCATCTGTGGAGTCCACAGGACTGTACAATCCCAGAATATGAGTGGTTTTACTGAGAGAAGAGTGGGTTTTGTGATTAGTGTCTAGCAAGCAGAGGCTGTGTTTTTAGCCTAGCCAGCTAACAGTTTGGGAAGTGGGAGCCAGCAGTTAGTGTGCATCTGTTCTTGTGTATTGCTGTGTAATTTTTAAGGAATTTGAGACCAGCTAAGTATGGACCAGCTAAGTATGTCTCAGGTTAGTCTTCAATGACTTTGAATCAGATGTTTTACAAATGAGGCGACGTAGCTAGATAGCTTATTTTTGCTTAATTGATGCTATGAGAAAGATTATCCACCTTCCATTACATGTTACAAACCTCTGTCTAACGCTCTCTGTTGTGATTAGACAGGCTGTTCACGGTCATATGTTTGGGGGCAGTGGCTTTGGAAGGAGAGCAGAGTTTTTTAAAACTAGCGTATACATCCCTGTTTCTACAAAATCACCTACTCCATCTATAAATCTTTCTTTTTTCAGCAAGAGTGGAGAAAATCAAGCTCTACTCTTTTGTCAGATCTAAAGAAAATCCATAGGAGTTTCACAGGAGCCACTGTGTCTACTTCGCTCTGTCCACTGTGAGAACACAGCTCAATACTGTGCGTCTGACAGGATGTGCTGCTGTCAGAAAGCCCTTACTGAGCGAAGGAAATAGACAGAAAAGAGGAACATTTGCAAATCAAACAAAGAAGGTGCTCATGTTCTCAGAACAATAGACTGGCTACTCCACAGCCTAGTAGACCTCGCCATCATTCAGCGTGCTTAGGATTAGTCGGATCATAAGAAGCAAAAATTGCAACTGACTTTTTAGACTGAACTTTAGAGTTGTGGAGAAAATATCCTGGAAGATATGAATAAAATCTGTGATAAGGGCACAATAAATACAGAGAACAGTGAAGTTATTGTGGCATTGGTGAAATAAAAAGATGCAGGGAACAGCCGTAGCAGTAGAACTGCCGCTCAGCACCACTGAGTACAGCAGGTTAGGAGGCAGGTCATTTCTAGCCTTAGATTTACAGTTCACAGAACTGACCCACAGTATTTACCCCACTGCCCAACACAACAAGACACATAGACACATTGTCTAAAGAAAAACATGTCCAAAATAGTTAACAGGAGGGGCATTTCAATGTAAGTCAAAGTAAAAAGGTTTCATTTCAAGTGTTTTTGGAGCAATCTATTGGTCAATTCTGAAACTTTCACAGCATTTAAAGAGCATCTGTTCATAAGGTGATATGTATACATGTTGAGAATTTGTTAGACATATGTTGTCTGCTTTTTAATTACAGAAATGGCTTATATGTTTAGACCCAGTAGGGTGAGCAAGTTCAGAAGTCTACCTGAGATCTTGTCATGGCAGATGATGCTCCTGCTCCTGTGCTCAGAAGTAAATGTTAACGGTTGTAATTAGCTCCTTAAATATGAACCGTTGTGGTGCCGCTCTGGCAGAGCTCTGAGCTGTGAGGCTCTGAAGTGAAGAGTCTCTTGATCACTTAATCGAGTCTGCAATTAAGCACGGGGTGTAAATGTCTCCGCCGCTTAATTAGGCCTGTGAGTGGGGAGCAGCTGGAGGGGGTCTTCTTCTCTCAGGGCGCCGCTTTTTGGCACGGCTGCTGGAACAGGAAAGATGAAGTGGCTGTTTCATCACGCGAGCCCACTCTCTCCCACCCTCCACCCTCCCCTGGGTTTCAGCTGTTGCATGAAAAGACTCAGCTTCTCACGATGGCGAGCGTGTCCTTCAAATTAAAAGCGTTCATGAGGCGAGATGGTCCATGTTTTGACTAAAGCTCCAGCGGTGAGACTGAAACAAAGCACTTAGTCCTGTGAATTTAGATTGGGTAAAGGTGATGTCGTTAAAAGCGGATCGTGCCGGGAACACCTGGTGTCCTTCCAGAGAATCTGCCGCTGACAAATTCTTCTGGTGGTAAACCTGATACGTTGCTAGGACACGAGTGGGTGTCTTCATGCTTCACGAGGGTCTAAACAAAGGCCTGGCAGACTGTAAAAGGGGCAAATTTTTAACTGCACATTCCGAGCCCGTACAGCATGTAGGCATCTTGAGTGGTGCTGAGAAAAGGCTTTCGCCGATTTTGCTTTACACCTCGGTGCAATGTTGATGTTTAGAAAGTCAAGAATGTGAGAGTCTGTTCTGTAAACTGAGCAAATGCCTGCGATACAGCTTGAGCAGGATCAAAACTCTGGCCTCTGGCCTCATCCGTTTCGCCTCACGCCACATATAGAAAATCACATGGCGGCTTCAACTGACCCTCAACATTCAAGACTTTTACTGGGTCTCCTACTGTTCCTCACACTACAGTAGGCTATAAAAATGGGAGGTGGTGCTAAGCGCTCTTGGAGAGCTGGACAAAAGCCTTAAGGAATCCCAAGTGGAGCAGGGTGTAACGTCTCTGCTCTTTCTCTACTCTATTCCCTGAAGCAAGTATGCCTGACCCCTGGCAGACCAAAAAGCTGACCCAGCGGTCACTGAAATGGGACAGGACCCTGTTAAGTGACCATAGCATGAATAAATAAAGGTTAAAAATGCACATTGGTTTTGTTGGAGTACGCTTTTACTCACTTTGCTCACTGTATAGTGGCTGAGTAGAAATGGCACATATAAATTGAAATATGAATGTAGTACTTTATAAACTGTGCTTAATTAGTGCAATGTAGTGTAACTATTGCAGTACTTCAATTTTAGTCTTAGATTCTAACCTGGACTTTACATTACAAATGATATAGCAGTTATAGATTTGCTCTGGTCAAGGACTTTCTCTTACTCTGCTCTGCACAGTGCACAGAGAAGTAGTTGGAATGGAATCCTTTTAGGTTTCACATTTGTTTTCCCATCAAGATTCGTCCCCAAACTTCACCGAGTCAGCCAGAAATAACTGCAAGCCCAGAAGTCCTGCTCCGTCTCTCAAAGTGCTGCCCACATCACTTGAATTTGAGTGAATAAATATATAAAAAATATAAACACGTGCTCACTCAGTACAAACGCGGTCTTGTACGGAAAGGAACTGTGCGTACAAGAGAGGCCTTAGTGCTCGCTGTGCTGTTATGCTCTTTAATAATGCATTGTTTGTGCTTTTAAAGAAATTACTTAGCAATCACAGATCCGATCAGCATAGGACCCTCTTCTCTAGGAAGGTCATTGATTTTCCACCGGGGTGGCAAGTGCCTCGTCAGGTCCGGCCCTGGGCTTGATATTACCCAGGGATCAGAGGGCCATAGTCAGGTGACACGCCGAGGGTGTTTACCGGGCTCAAGCATAATAGTGCCTTAACATGCAGACAGTCAGACATTGTATTCTTTGTCACCTTATGATCGTCATTCCTGGGAACCTGGTCTGGAACCTTGTTTGCACTGTTTTACATTATAATGCTGCCCTGCTGTAGAGTTTATCTGAGTCTCACCCCAAGCATTTCAATGCATGTTATGTCCTGACATGATGTGCAAATGACAAATAAACTTGAAACTTGAAACTTGAAACTTTGGATGTTTAACAGCCTAAAAATAAATGCATCCCGAAGGTTTTTAAAGCTGTAGAATCGCTAATGATTCAATGTTTGTTTGTTTTTTGTAAATACTATATAAGCATCAAAATCAATGGGATCCAGCTTGTTATCTTCTTCTGAAGTGCTTGATGGACTGGATTCCATGCATTGTTATTATGGAACAAGGGACTGTCATCAACTCCTAGGAAGTAAAGCAGATCTCCAGGAGGAGGACTGTTGACCACTAGAACTATAAATTATATATAATATTATATATAAGCTAAAAACCATTTAGCAACCAGTAATATTGTAAGCTTGTTTATTTTGCCACAGTAAAATAGTTGAATGGGCCCCCATATGAAAGTGATCTTCTTGGTAATTTGAGCACCTCATCACAAGGATTATTATTGATCAATAATTACATAGACAGTTACTGCAGCTAATTATGAGTCATAGGTGTAAAATTGTGTGGGTAGAAGGTCCAGTAAAGTGGATGCTTGCATGAAATATTGATTAAAAGCTTCAGAATATTGAAAATAAATAAAACAGTGTTTTTTTGAATGTACAATTGGCACCTGTCTGAAACAGAAGTGCTGAAACTTTTTTTGAAATTGAGGATTTTCTTAACTTTCCACTGGAATGTTTCCCTGATTAGAGTCTACACTGTCTATTTAAAGTTGCAGTGTGCAAGATGTAGTGGCATCTAGTGATGAGGTTGCAGATTGCAAGCAACATAATACCCCTCTGTCTGGTAGCTGTCATGTTGTTTTGCTGCATAAAATTGCTCAGTAACAAGATGTTACAAAAGAAAAACGTGTTATTGTAACTAATTAACTTAATAACTCAATAACTATTAACTTAATAACGTAACTTGTCAACTTGCATGTAAACAGTATGCAAAGTTATAAAGCCCCAAGTACACACCAGGGGGAGAAACTCTCTCCCACAGAAACCACTTTTCTCAGCTGCCTGAAACATCTCATTGGAATTCCAGCCCTTTACTCTGTTACATGGTGACATCATCTCATAACACAATCCCTATTGCCCACCCACAGACAAGCTGGGCATGTGTATAGAACTTATAGCAGGAGGCCGCTCTGGTGGTTGACCAATCAGAGTAGGTGAGCTGACTAATCAGAGCACACTGGGCTCATAGGGAGGCGGGGCTTATAGATACAGGAGCTCTACCAGAGGGTTTTAGACAGAGGTTGGACAAAGAGGTACTGTAGAAGGAAAACTAAAGCATTGAACGACCTCAAAAATAAACTTATGCTGACCTTGCACCAAACGATTTTCAAATGATTTTACGGTCGCAAACAAATTTCCAGTGTTGGAATAAAATCATGAGAGTCTTGCTGGAGTTGAGTCGCGCTCGGGTCATCTCGATCGTTTAGTGTGAGGTGGTCAACACTGCCGGTTTAAGTCAGTCTTTTTCTCGTCCGAGCGTTCCGATGAAATCAACCGTGTTTAATATTATCATAAGTCTGAAGTCTTGGCTCGCACAAATAGTGACATGAACATTGTTGACAACCAATAGGAGAGCTCTCTTCACCACCAGACGGGAAGCCGCAAGGAATGCGCCCCCGCGTGCAGCTCCTCCAACACGGGGTTCTCCTGGACTGTACAAAAGGAGGAGAAACTGGTGGAGCTGTGGAGTGAGCAAGAGTGCCTCTTTCACGTGTCTTCACATTTATACCACGAGAGTAGTTAAGTAAAAAAGGTAGACAGAAATCGCTAAAACCCTCGATATCCCCGCTAAATATGCTATGCTAAAACACTACCGAACGGGGCTACAGGGTTTACAATTATCCTACCAGCGAACCGTACATTTTGCTGAATATTGCTAGCTTTAATCATACAAATGGGAAATAATCTCAAAAGGAGTCTAGTGGCAGTCTTGTAAATAGTGACTCTGAAAGACCCCCAGTCTTTGCAAAATCATAGCCTGTGACTAGTCTGTGACTAAAAGTCTGTGACTAGTCTTTAGATGTGAGAGGGTGTCAGACTTTAGTCTATTAAATGTCTTTTGAGAGTCTTTTAAAAGTTTTCTAGTGTCTGGTCAGCATTATGTGCATTACTTATAAGCAAACGGGTCCCATTTGAAACATCAAATCATTGCAAACCCAGCGTGTAGGCTATGTAGTAACAAGTGAGGAATGGAATAAAAAGTAAGAGATTTTTGTGAAGGGGCCAGTTTATGGGCTTCAAATGGCAGCTTTTAAACTTTCCGTTCTATCTAGGACGTCTTAAATAAGAAATCTCCTGAAGCATGTCCTGAATGCCCAAAATTAGGAACAAACCATCCACCTAATCTGTTATTCCTCTCGCCGACCCTTCAGGGCTGCTTGTTTGACTCATGCTTGACCCTCAATGCATTCAGGACAAATTTTCCAACGTGCATGTGTATTTTCTCCTGCGTGTAACGCCATGCTGTCCTGCCATATTAACGTATCCCACCATTTAACTTTTTTACGATACGATCAGGTGAGGTCAGTGAAGATGGATTCTGTTTATGAGAGCATCAGCTTAAACCCTCATTATTTATAGATGGAGGAAGAGATGGACTGCAGCGCTCTCTCCACAGCTCCTGTCCACACAACAGGGGATGATACACAGCCTGTCAGACACAGGCACGGTCCAGACCACCGGCCAGCTACCCTAATGAGCCTTGAATATCACGCTGGCCTGAAGGGCGGCCAGCCGAGGCGGTGAATTACAGGTGTGTGAGTTTTGGTGTGGGGGGGAGCGGGGGTGCAGTAGGGAAAGCTCAGGTTAGTGGAGTGGAATGTGTCACCCGGAAGCCTATAAATACAAGAGAATTGCTCTTAACCCACGCAAGCTTGTGCTGACGCTACTGCTCGCTCACTCACTCAGACCGAGATCGCCATCACGATCGCCTTAAACGGCATAGAACCAGCGTAGAAGTGGGCCTTAATGGACCTGAACTGCCCCTAAAGCTGCTATACTTTTACCCATTTAATTAAGTATTCTAAAACAAGACTGACTCCTCAGGTCTGGCACTTTCTGTTCATGACTAATCACTGAAATGAGCAGTTATTACTTATTCTGAACTTTTGTGCTACCATTTTTGTGTTTATAAGCAGAAGAGAAGATTTTATTGTAAATCAAGTTTGAAATTTAAAAATATATTTTTTTTTTTATCATTTATCAATTGTTATTTATTCTTTGTTATTTATTATTTGAATAAGTGCCATTATTTATATCACTGTGTAATAACAATGATAATAGCAATAATAGTAATAATAATAATAATAATAATAAATAGTAAAAATAATTTCTGGTTACATAGCACCTTTCTCACATTCAGAGAGGCTTTACGATTGCAGGTTTAAAGAACCCCTGCACACCTGGCTCATTTCATGTTTGAGATGTTTGGATTGATGCAGTTATTTAAAACAGGATTGCAACAGTGTCAAATGATTTTACACTGTATTTCCATATTTCATAAACTGACAGATGGTTAGAACGTAGCCTCTATGTTAAGCTACAGATGTTCATGTAGCAGTAGCTTAGCATAATAACAGACCACCACACAAACATATTCAAAACCACTGATATAATCTGACAAAAAACATACTAATGGTTTGTAGAGTTTGTCTCAATAAAATTTTTTGGTTTGTCCTAATCTCCATAACAGGCTTTCCCCACTAGTGTCACAGCATCTTTGAAACGTCTCCACTAAAGGCAGGACCATAGGGCAGGACTTTCTCCATATTGAACATTACAAGTTTTTCCTTTAACGTTTCAACCAGTGATCGATCTCCTCATTCATAACCTCTCTGTCACATCTCATGTGTTCTTCTGTTAAAGCAGAGGCCTGTATTACCCATACCCAAAAGCCAAAACACAGAGTAGTTATAATAACACATAAAATGACTGTTTATTGTTCAATACAGTTTATAGTTTAAATTATGACCTTGGGCTAAAGGCTAGGGAATAGGAAGAGAAGAAAGACTAGACAAAACAAGAGGAAAGTGTTATGAGAGAGATAAACAGTCGTGGGTCTTGAGAGATGGTATTCCAGTGCCTTTGGACTTTGTTTGTGACTTCGGTTTAGGTGGAAAATGCCTAGATGCAGTTTCACACGTTTATTTACATCCTATAATTTAGCCCTAGAATAAAATGAGCTATTTTTCCTTCTTTGGTGAGATTATGCGAGATTGAGATTTAAGAATAATTTGATGAGCTTCGCTCTGATTCTTAGTTTACAGTGAGACGCTGCAATGATCACACAGAAGAAACACACGGAAACTAATGCAGTACGGAAAGTAAAATGAACCTCGATGTAAATAATCTCAGTCCTTGTACTGATTAGTTAGCTTTGCTAGCGTGGGTTCCTTGGAGCTGGCTAGAAGCTTATGTTACCAATACTAGCTACTTGCTTTTGATCTCAACATCAACACACCATAAATGAAAGTTGTTACTCATTATGAAACTTTCAGCTTAAGATGATCTGCTTCAACCAGAAACCAGTGGATCTAAGAATGTGAGATTGGTTGCAGGGGTGCGGGAGATTTAGTAAATATGAAATTTGGGCCTTTATACTTAATAGAGAGTTTGGATCAGTGAAGAATTGATAGATATGGTTTTACCAGGAATACCAAAGCAGCAATCTGTGAACTCATGAAAGTATGAACAGGGGTTATATTCATGTTTAGCTGTAATAATGTTGTGGTCAAATCAAATATGTATCAAAATAATCCATAATTTTGGGTTAATCTAGTTTTTCAAGGTTTAGGTTACACTGGAAGTAGCTTTCCCTTCCTGCATTTGTGTGGTTCAAGCAGTTATTTGACTGTGTTTACTTGATGACTGTGAGAAGAGTGAGGTACATCATAAAGGGAGAGGAGGTGGAAATAAAACACTTTCTGCACTTCGTCTCCATTTAACCTGCGAGGCTGCATGTGGCTCCCCCTCGCCTGTTTTATTGGTTCGCAGCAGTGGAGTGTGTAAATTCTGCCCCATTAAAGACCTCCAATAGCCCCTTATTTAGTTATCACTCTCGCCTCCCTCATCGGCTTTACTGGATTATTATCTGTTTTTCCTCACACCGTTTTTAATTGAGCCCTAAACTGCAGAGCGTGCTACACCCTGCTTCCCCCACAACATCTTCAGAGTTCACCAGCACCTTTTGGTGTAAGTGACAGGGATCAGGGATAAATGAATGTGCTGTAAAGGATTCCTTGGCACGGTGTCATAGAAGAACCACTGTCGGTTGCCTTCCTGTTGATGATGCTTTAAAGAATTGTTTTTGTACACACAATGATATTGAATATGCACATACACAAAACCAACAAAACTCTGGTCATTGGATAACATTAGAAATGTGGTCAGATGTACTGATTTACAGTGAAACACCTCGAAGATCACACAGAAGAGACATGTGGAAATAGACACAGACAAATAAATTAAATAAACCTCTGTGTAATACGTTATTACACTATACTATCATTATACTATTTAGTTACCTATACCTGGATGTTACCTATACTAGCTACAAGTTTTTGATCAAGACATCAACAAAGTAAGTTAAAGTTATTAGTTGACTATGAAACTTTGAGGGAGTAATAGAACATTTAGTTAAAGTGTTGGTTATGGATGAACATTAACCGTGCTGTTCGGTTATAAAAAGTGTCGACGTCCCGTTCTAAGCCTTGAACAGTATATTTTTTGTACACAGTCTGGCATTTTCATCACTGTTGCTCTGTTGTCATGAGTAAGTTTGTGGAGCTGTAAGTTATTAATTAAACAAAACTATGGAACAAGATTTTGAAATTGCCCCATTAACTGTCCTCTTTTGTGAATGCAGGATTTCATGGTATGTCAGTTCTGTGTACTGAACTCTGCTTATTCAGCTATAACTATAGAAATACAGTGTTCCAATCTGTGGCACCTTTAAGAACTGTATTATCCAGTCAGTTCTCAGAAACCATGGACTGTTTGTCTGAATGTTGTTGTCAGTACAATGAATACAGATGTAACTAGATATTCTGGTTAGGTTCTACAGGAAATATACTTCTGTGATGAATACATTCATCAAAATTGCAGAATGATTTACACTTGAGAGCAATTCATGACTAATGTGCTAATGTAATTAATGAAGAATATATGACATATTTTATGGCCACAGTAAAATATATAGACACAGACACAATGTATCTCCCCAAAAAACTGAGAAGTGATTTATAAACCAAAAACAGGAATTTCTTCCTTTGTTTCGTTTTTCCAAAAACTGTACATCCAAGCCTAGAACCATTCAGCAGCCTTCATTTTCAGGGGTGCAGTATGTCTTTAGGGAAGGTTCAGATGAAGGCTTAGGCTCAGGCTCTGCACAATGAAGTAAATGAGGTAAATGCTGGGGTCGCTCTCAGTATCTATGCTCCAGTCTGCTGTTGTTTATGGATGCTTTGACTCATGTTATTATGTGTCATTATCAGAGAAGCAGCCTCCAGAGGAGGCCGGCGAGAAGGCTGCTCCTTTGAAAAGGCTCACTCTTTTTCTTCACGCAGGACGTGCATGAAAAGCTAACATCTAATTGAGCAAAAAACGAGATTAGTGTCAGAGTAATTAGATTGCGTTAACGTAGAGCAGATGATTGGGTGCGATTAGGGCTATCTGCCTCTGGAAGGCTCTGAGGCTGTCTGGGCAGAAGAGCATCGGAACTGCATTGTAGTGGTTAGATGGCTACAGCACGCCACACAAAAACATATGTAATATAGAGATACGGGACGCAGTGATTAGGTTGAGATTTAAACACTACCTGAAACCACCTGATACTTCGGTTCCCCAAAGAACATTTCAGTGGATGCTTCTTTAATGTGACCCTCTGGCTAAAATTTAAACTGCAACCGTTGCTAGGTCTGTTGTAAATAAGCCTGTTTGAGGTTTTCTGGATTAAAGAGCTAGAAAGCCCCCTTCTGATGATGTATTCTGAAGGTGGGAGGATGCTTAGGGGCAGGCTCTGTGGTTTGTGTTTTTGATTTCTTTCTTAGTTTCATTAGAAAGCCAGATTAATAGAACATTACTGCTCTACAGCTGAATATATCACATCTATATTTATCATCGGCACATTAGTGGTTATTTTAGGTGGTCAGGATTTCTTTATCGCAGTGGAGAGATTCACAATAACTATGCCTGCTGAGGATTGTACAGAGACAGCATCACTGAACAGAAACACATAATGGATACAGCATTGCAGATTTGGTCAAACCTTTGAGGTTCTTGTAAAGAACTGCTGTTGTAAATGAGATGTGAGAGCATACAGACCCTTTTTAAAGAACCTCCACAGACTGTAAAGGTGCCTTTGTTTTCTGAGTGAGTTTTGTTGTTTGTATTCACTGTTGGATGGGATTATTTAAAAAGAGGGCAGAGCAGACCTCATACTTTTGCAAGTCACTGTACTATGACTTCAGTCAGCCACGTATATAAGGCCCCATCTGTGTGGTTTTACAACCACGGGAAGAGTTTACTCACACCTCAGAACATTTTCATGTAACAGTGTAACCTCTGTGTGTATGCGTGGCAGTCTGTCATTCAGCTCTCTTACTCACTTACTGTGCCCTACTGTGCAGGGATGTCGTAGCTTCACTTCCAGTGCAACTATATATATACAGTCAAATGCAAAATATTGAATAGCCCTGGTCAAATCACATGTTTTGTCTTTTGTTGGGAAAATTAGTGCACATCTTCCACAGGGAACATACAGATATGGCATTTTCTATGAGGTTGACAGACTGAAAACATTTGTTGTAATTTTTGTAGAAGCCACATTTTGTGTTTTAACAGGAAAGCATTTGGCTTGTTGTCACTTCTTTTTTGTCAATTTTCTATTTTCCACTCCATTTAAACGCGACAGCTGCCGTTCACATTGTGTGAAAAGTATATGATGAATGGACCAATAGAAATGCCCCAAAAAAAATAACTTGGAAAAAATTCTGGTTCCATTGACTTACATTAAAGGTAAAGTGCCTCCACTGTAATGTTACAATTTTCAAGATACTTTTTCTAAATTGGACATCGACGATATGACTGACCATATTTTTAAAAATCACATTTACTTTTTTAGATTTTTTTTTCTTTCAAACTGGGTGATGTTTATGTATCAGATGATATGAACTAACAGGTCCAGATGGTAATAAATCTTTAAATAGTGTCAGGCGTTGCAAACAACTGCTGTTGTGAATGAGATGTGAGAGTATACAGAGAGCCCCTTTTTCAAGAGCCTCCACATAACGAAGGTTTATTGCTAGAGCTGTATATCCAAGCCTAGAACCAGTTAGGAACCTTGATTTTCTGAGTGTGTTTTAAAAAACAGTATCTTTACGATTTTTAGTTTTCTGCATAATCTGAGCCCAGCAGCTGAAAATAGCATAGACACGTAGATTTGCTCCAAAATAGCTTGGAATAAAATCTCTTTACATTAACTTACATTCAAAGCAATGAAAGGTTTGCTTATAATATATATGAAAAAGTAGTCTTTTCTAAGAGCTGCTCCATTTATGTTTAATGAGCAGCAGAACACTGTAGCTTTATACGGTCCCATGCAGAAATGAGAGATACAGTTTGGCATTGGAGTGTATTTTTCCAGTAGCAGTGCATCTAATCAAGTGAATTTATCACCTCAGTAGGATTTTCAGTACTCTTTCCAGCCCTGAATGTACTGTGGAAAAACAGGACTCGTCATCAGTTAGTGTCTGTCGTTGGCAATCATTTACGGGACGGGGTCTGAAGCGTCAGATGGCAGGTCCTCAGAGCCTCGCTCGCTGTGTGCCCTGTGTTGTCCCGCTGCTTTGAGTGCTCTGTGGAGGAACACTTAGGCCTTGGCCTTTATTACGTGACAAAACACCGGGGAGCTTTTTGCCTCTGTTTATTTGTACTGGCCTCCTGGCAACATTGCTCATTGTGCTTCCCCTGTATAGGAATCCCTCTCTCTCTCTCTCTCTCTCTCTCTCTCTCTCTCTCTGTGTCTCTGTCTCTCTCGCTCTGTGTTTGTCATTCTATTTCACTTTCCTAGACTGCCATGGTTGAGTTGCCTCACTGAACAAAGTGATGTGTTGAATTTGACTCTAAAGAGTTCATGGTTTCTACTTCTCAGCGCAGATATTGCCCAAAGTAAATGAACTAAGAGACCAAAGCTGTTGGTACATCATTTACTTGTGTGGAAATGAGCTGTGTGTGTGGCATCCAGTGCATTCCACTAACTGGGTGTTAGAGCTGTTTTAGAGTTTGTTGAGCCTGTCTACAGTCACAAGAGGGGCTCAGTAGAGTGAGGACTGCTGGGCATAGATGAGTAAAGGGAGAAAGAAGTGTTGGAGTGAAGACAGTAAGGCATATGAGGGCAGGTTTTGGTGTTGGAGGAATGAGTGACCCAGTGATTTGTCCTTGTTCTAGAGGGCTGGTGGCGAGGTCCTGATGAGAGGTGACGCGACGGATTCATTTCTCCTTTCAGGGCAGAAACGTTTCCCCTCGGGACAGCCTGTCTCTCCCAGGATGTGCAAGGGCCGGTTTTGGGTTTCCAGAATAATGACAAACCGAAGCTGTTACCACACTCATATTCGCTCTGGGCATTCGCCCTGTAATTTCCAAAACGCTGTCTCAGGCCTCGGCGCAGGCACGTGTGTAGTCTGTGCAGTGTTAGTATTGTTTTCTTCTATTTTTTCCACACTGTATCACTGTGATGAACTACTTTGTTGTGCCAGCAAATATATTAATGCTTGTCGCGCCACCGCTTTCGCTAAGCCCCTCTTGCTTAAGAGATCATGTTGTGGAGTAAAGGTTTAAGTAATAGTCACCGAGTGGAAATCTCCAAGGCTGCAGACAGTCTACCAAAAGCAATACAAGCTAATAGAATCAGCACCCCTGCACCCTTTATAGGATCAAACCAGCATCTAACTTCATTGGGCGAGGGGGGCGCATGGGTGCATGCTCTGTAATGTGACCCGCACCGGTGTTGACACCCCCCCTAATCTGCACTAATCTGTGTTTATGCAAGGCTATTTTTGCCAAGCGGACTCGGCGACCAGCTCAGCTGGACACAAGCGCCGTGACTTTGCTAAGTTTATTTTAAGTGGATGAAGGCATGAGGTTACCCTGGGGAAGGTTTCACAGCCAAAGCCGGACCACTGCCCCACCCGCTCAGCATCGCAGTCTCCCCTGAGGAACTTTATTAGCAGAGCTGTAAGCGAAAGGAGCAAAAACAAAACAAAAAAAGAGATAAGAATGTTTTTCTGTGGAGCATTTCCCACAAATAAATGTGTGAAAATAATATTTCTGGCACCCTTGGTTAGAAAATCAGGCAGGGATGTGCAAAAAGCATTGGTTTAATACATTTAATAACCTCGCTTTAGGAAAGTCAGTGACAAGTCATTTCAACTAAGCCGCAGTCATGATGACGATCTGCCCCTTCACTGACGGTAAGTCATTGACAGTAAGACACTCTCCCCACTCCGTCATTAGGATTACTGGATGTGTTAAGGCGTCACTGAAAAGGCTGGGGGCCAATCTGTGTTTGCCAGTATTCAGTTCTGTTTACGTGAGTAAGCCAGGGGCCATTTTCATGTTCACAGTGTCCCAAGCGAGTGTGCGCACATGCCAGTCTGTTATTTTATCCATTGTCTATTTATTATATGTTTGCACTGTTTTACATATATAATGCTGTCCTGCTGTAGAGTTGTATCTGAGCCTCACCCCAAGCATTTCAGTGCATGTTATGTCCTGACATGATGTGCAAGTAACAAATAAACTTGAAACTTTTACATCTGCAGTATATGATGCCACTGAATTCGTGTAACAATTAGCCATTCTAAAAATTCCTTTCAAAATAGATGCATTTCTCACCCATAGATTTATACATCAGATTTATACGTTCATCTTTATGTATGTATTTTTTGTTTTTACATATTTTAAAATATGCCATTTAGCCATTGTGGTTGAATAGGTCTAGATGACCTTACATTATACCAACATTGAGAAAAATACTATTGCTGCAACGAACAATCCACAGTTGACACAACTGAGAAAACGTTGTGTTTGCTTCATAAAGCTACAAATCTAGCCACCCAAATCTTCACCAGAAATCCATAAAGCCCACTCAAACTGCTTCCAGGTCTTCATTAAGGACTTGTTAATGACGTTCATGACTGATCTCATGACTGACACATATACGTGATATTAGTGATTTGTATTGTTTCTATTTATAGCAGGGGTCAACCGATATGTGTTATTCTGGCTGATATCAATTATCAGTAATCAAGGACACATATAAGATATATGGAGCCAATATTAATTCACTATAAATTTGATGTTTATGGTGTAAAAATGTACAAAAATAACAACTTATTCACAACTTACATTTAATGAATATTAGAACATGGGAGCGCCACTGTATTCACCCACATTCTAAATACGTTCAAACCACTACTGCGTCAGTGTGGGTCTGCACACTGTGTCTGCTCCACACATAGATATCTCACTCTCACCAAACACACAACGTTTTGTGCAGACTTCGAGCTGCACACGAGTCATATGTTTGTTTGGCCAGAGTGAGTAAAATTATACGACCAAGTGTATTGAGCACACCCACGTCTTTAATGTAAAGCATTGAGAAGCGCATTTAAATTTACTTGACATTGTGCTGGACACAGAAACAGACTAAACCGCTGATTGGTTGTAATAAATAAACATTATTATAATAATCACACATTTTCCTGTTTTTCCTGAGGTTGTACCAGCTGACATGCTGAACTAAACCATTCTGACCAAAATGATTGAAAAATCACGTTTCTCCAAAATGTGTCAACAAACTTTTTTATTTGGGAAAGATTTTGGGGAAGTATTTATGAAAAAAGTATTTATGAAACTATAGACTTTTAGTGTTTATTAGCAGTGATAGTCTCTTAGCCTCCACACAGAATTACATAAGCAAAATATGAACACTAAATATGTCTTGGCTGACCACTGACAAGAGTGAGTGAGTGACAAATAGAGTAAACATACAAATTACTTCAGTACCTTTATTGTAAAATCACAAAAAAAGTGTTTTTTGTTGTTTGAGGAAATAAGAACTTCTCAAGTTTTCAAACGTAAAATCTATTTTATCTACAACTGTGTATAATGAATTACATTTTTTTGACATATAATCAACATAAATGCTTGAATGGTATCATTTTCGGAATGCAAAAAAAACTAAAATGAATTTTATCTAGACATATTTTATATGTTGCACATAAAAGAGGTCTTGTAGGATAATATGATATATGTCATATATTTATTAAGTAATTTATTGGGAAAATAATGACTACAAAAATTTATGTCATGCAAATCTTAAAAAGCAACGAATCAGAAACAGCATAATACTTAGAATATGAGCACAAGGTGCTGAAACTCATTAAAACGAATTGTACTGATGCATAGTGTAGAACTTATAGCTATAGTGTAAACCTGTCCTATGATAATGTTGCCTCCTACTGGGGTGGTGGAACCAAACGGTATGCCTGTGATGGTATACTTGTACAGCGTAATTGACTGACTTGTTTAGTTTGCTCTATTGCTGTCGTGTGGCTGACAGTACAGTGTCTCCTCAGCTTCCCTGCACTTTATACGTTTCTAAGTGATTTAAAAGAGGGGACTAACCACAAAAGCAGGCCACTTACCCTAATAGGGAACCCTTGTCAAACTCTCCACACACAGGGGGACTACCAGTACGTACCCCTCTTTTCTGTCTGTCTGTCTCTCTCTCTTTCTAAACCACCTGGCTGTTGCCACAGGCTACGTGTAAGGCCTGGCTTAAGTGTTGTTAAGACCGCTTTAATTTATAATGGCAGCTTTTATAAACATGTGGGGAAGCCTCACCATGGAGACAGCACTAAAACAAATTCATAATATAGAGCCGTATTTATAAGGGCCGGCTTCCCCGCTCCTCACTCACGAGTCTGGCTTTTGTGCGAACGTGTGTGTGTGTGTTTTTGTCTGTACAGTCAAACACATTTGAACCCGGCTGATGTAATCTCCACGTTTTTAAAGGCCTGTAATGCTATTTCTGAACTGCAACGGCCCAATGATGTACCCCGTCCTCGTAATAAAATTCAGGAGATGAAAAAAAAGTTAAGTTAAACCTAATTGCTCAATAAATTTGCAAGATCTGCTTCCTAGTGACATTGATTTATGATCACAGTAACTGGATTTTGCACCTCATTGTTTGCCTGCATCTTCCAAATACATGGTGCTCTATAAATACGCTGTATGAAGTATGATGTATGAAGGCATATATTAGGGGAAAGTGTAATGCACACAGCTGGTTTAAGATGGATTTGAGCACTCCCCCCACTCAACCACTAGTTTAGATGAGCTTACTCATTTCTGTATCATAATGAAATGCATTCCTACTGTGTATTTCTCAGAGCCTTATCTCTGTGTTCCCTCTACAGGACCTGATTCTCTGACTCTGCACTAACTCAGTGTTAATAGTTTCCATTATGAGAGAATAGAGAGAGAAAGCTTTGCCTAAAGGTCAGCCTGATTGGACCATAAATACCACATCAGCAGCTCACTCTCCATTAGAGCACATGACGATTTAGCACTGTGCAGCACTCTGCATCTCATCAAGCCATAAATTTTACAAATTTTGTGTGAATGTGTGCACACATAGGTGAGCATATGTGTGTGTGTATGCTTACACTTTTGCGAATTATTAATTCATTATTTAAAACGTGTGATGCGGGTGCACTGCCTCTTTTAACACTGCCACTCGTATAATGTAATGTTACAGCCACCATGGTTGCACTCGAGGTAAACTCACTTCTCTGTTTTTTACTTGTGTAGTCACACTAATGCACAAGCATCACAGTCACTAAATGCAGATCTCATTTTAATCACAATATGCCTTACATATAACACAGAAGTTGCTTGTTGCAAACTATATCCTATGCTGAGGTGGTCTGCGTGGCTATGCACTGGGTTATGTTCATCTTCCCAAAGGACTGAAAGCATTTCTTATTAATTTCCCATTGGACTCTAGCGGACTGCAAAGATTCTGCTGATTTAAGCTGCAGTTTTGTCCGTGCTGTTCTGCATTTAGGACTGCTCAGGCCTCATAGCACGGACAAAACCTAGCAGGGTCAGTGGGTAGCAAAGCAAGAGAGGATTCACAAGCACCATCCTGCCTGTCACCAAAACTCTGGCAATTCAGAATGCTTGCTGTATGGCAGTGTGCTGAGTACGGTTGGTCCAGAGCTCAATGCACAAGGATTATATTAAACAAGAACTTGTGCATGGAACTCTGGACCAACCATTCCCAGCACACTCCACACTGCCGTACAGCAAGCATTCTGAATTGCCAGAGTTGGGGTGACGGGCAGGATGGTGCTTGTGAATCTTCTCTTGCCTCGCTACCCACCAGCAGATGTGTGATGAAGTGTTATCCCTGGCTTAAGAACTGGCAGTTGACAGTTAGACAGTCAGATGTGATACCAGGTCTATTCCAAATGCAACATTTTCCACTCAAGCCCTAATTGTCACAAGTGCACTCTTCCTACTCAAGCTACTCGGCTTGTTGGCCATGGTGGCGGTAAGTACTCAGACTGTTTATGCTAGTGTTCAGTTAACTCCTATGTTCATTAGCAAAGTGTGAAATCTTACTTTTAAAAACATGGTACTTGCACTCCATTGGTTCACAACGAAGATAGGCTTTGTAATACAGTTTGTATGGAGACCCCATTAGTTTTTATGTTGGTTGTATCTGTGATGCAGGCCTTGAGACTTCACTAGAGGAGTGAATCCCTATTGTTGAAGTGGGGACAGTAAGCAGGGGAAGGTCCCCCTGAAATGATGGAAAGGTTTTGAAGCAGCATTGTTGTACACTGCAAAGACTGTAGGATGCACCCTTTTCTAGATCTCAGCATTCCCATAATGACTCCGACTGTCAGGCTAGACCTGAAGGATGCCAGTGTTAGTTTTAGTCTTTTGCCTTCCAGGACAAAATTTGGAAGATAAGAATATCAGATAATGCCTTTTGACAAAGTGTACAGATGCTGCCCCTGGCACTGTTGTACTGCGAGGAAATGTGATGACTGGCTTATCTGCAGAAACCTAATAGGAAGCCCAAAATCTCATGATGATAGGCCACGCACCCAGGGCATGGACTTTAGTGTGAACTGGGATCTATCCTTGCGTAATTGTGGAATGAACAGCCATTTGGGCCATCCTGTTCTCACACACCTTCGAGGGGTCAAGTGCTTTTGGAGGTGTTCTTCAGAGCAAACACGGATCTGTTTGCTTGTCAGGACTTGTCTTTGGTTTTCAATTTGTGAGATCGATACTGCACTGGTGCTCAATGCCCTTGCACATGTGTGGCCACAGCAGGTCCTTTACTCAAGTCTGTTCTTGACAGAGAGGCCAGGAAATGGAACGCCAGTTCATCCTGACTGCTGCCCTCAGCCAGAGTTGTATGACTTGATGTTTTTGAGCCAGGCCAGGTGGAGACATCTGCTGCACAGGCACTTGATTTGGCATCCACAGTGTTTGGGCATTGTGGTGAGATAGTTGTCTGTGTTACTGGAAGTATGTGGCTGCATGCAAGTACAGCGCTGTCTGCTTGGTCATGGCTAGAAATGAAGATAATCACTATTGCAATATTATCTTATATATGGTGTGCAGTAAGGCTATGAGGTCAAGATAATGTAGGGCCTTATTTATACACACAGACACAAGCTTGAGTCACACAGAGCATACGTCTGCTGAGGTAGTATCTTCTAAGTCATGTTTTCTTGCTTCCTCCTTCCTTATTAGGGGTGGCTTGATTATTTCATGTCTGATACAGATACTGATTCTATAACCTGGAGCATGTGCCGCCACAGATACCAGTCCAATACCAGTCTTTCTCTCTCTCTTAAACAACAATTGTTATTAATACATTTGTTTGGATGCACTTTGCTTAACCAAGACATCTAAATAATATTATGCTCAAACTGTAAAACAAATATTTTCATACCTCTATTGCTTAACAGGGCAAATATTGATAGTAGTCTGAACTGAGCGAGTAAATAAGGAGGATATTTCCTAAAACGGCTCTGTTTAGTTCCTATTCCGATCACCCATAAAATTAAACCCACCTTATATCTTAGTTTTGTCAGCTCCTCTGCCATATAGGAACACTGTGTTGTTCAACAATCACAAACTATAAGTCCATCTGATTCACCTCATGTGTTGTTTATCTGCTTTTACCCTGTTGTTTAATGGTCAGGGCCCTCATAGGACCACCACAGAGCAGGTACTATTATGGAGGTGGATCATTCTCAGCACTGCAATGACGCTGACATGGTGGTGGTATGTTAGTGACTGTTGTGCTGGTATGAGTGGATCAGACACAGAAGTGCTGCTGAAGTTTTTAACACCGTATCCAATCAATGTCAACTCTATTAGACACGCCTACCTAGTGGGTTCACCATGTTGATGTAAAGTCAGAGACAGTAGCTCATCAGTTGCTGCACAGTTTGGGATGGTCATCCTCTAGTCTTTCATCAGTGGTCACAGGACGATGCCCACGGGGCGCTGTTGGCTGGATATTTTTGGTTGGTGGACTATTCTCAGTCCAGCAATCACGCTGATGTGTTTAAAAACTCCAGCAGCACTTCTTATACCAAGGCACCAACACCACCCAAATAATATCTGCTTTGTGGTGGTCCTGAGGGATCCTGATCTTTGAAGAAACGGGTGAAAGGGCATCACAAAGAATACAGAGAAATAGATGGATGTGAGTGTAGAGCTACAAAGTGCTTCTATTTGGTAAGTGGAGCTGATAAAATAAACATTGAGTGTAGAAATGAGGAGGTGGTTTTAATGTTATGGCTGATCTTGATTTTATTAAGTTGAAAGCCTTACTCCATGGGACAGCCACTTCAGTCTTTCCACGCCCTCCTGTTTTGTTGTTTATAAAAGCTCTATTGTTTGTAGTATAGTATGTTGCAGAGATATGCTGTAGTACATCATGCTCTAGAGGTTACTGCTTTATTAAGCACACCTCATTGTATAGATTATTATATTCTTTAGTGCTGCAGGTTTCAAGCCGGGATCCTGCAAGGAACTTTAAGCCAAAGACTTCTCCATGAAAAGGGGGAAAGATATTAAAATGACTGTAGAGCTTGTTGTATTTTACAGGTCGTGATGTTTCTCCACAAGCGTCACCATAAAAGCTACTTGTCTCTTTAGAAGTTCTGACATGAACATATAACAGGTCGCTGCATCTGCCATGACAGGGAGCGATGAGGTAATGTTGTTCATGTCATGAATTTAGTTTAACAGTTCCACTAACTGTGTGTGTGTGTGTGTGTGTGTGTGTGAATGAGGTGGGCAGGAACTGTTCAGACTCTCTAGGGGTCTGGATGATTTTATCTTGGCTCTGTTTCGTAAATGCGTTGGTGTAGGATGAGACCTCACAGACAATCTGAGTCTATGCCTCTCTGTTGTTTTGAAAGGGGGTCTGACAATGACAAAACATGAACAACCTATATTAACTACTTAAACCTAACCTCGCCTTATTAATCTAGCGCGTAGTGTTACAGTACAGTACATTCCGTTATTTGATGCTTTCCATTTTCAGCAGCCTATAAGGGTTTACTTCTAATAATTTTAATAATAAGGTGTTCCATAAAAAGTCCCTAAGCTAAAGGTTTCATGAGCGCATCAGTAGAAACAAACATATATCTGATATTACTTTAGTGTAAGAGAAGAGTACAGATGGAATACAGATGGAATATTTTACAGATACATGTACAGCACTAGCCCTTTGACAAGGCATAGCATTCATTTCACACAAGTTCAGGTAATAAATGTTAAATTATTCTTCTATTCTTAATTTATTCTTGTTCATAGTTCATAGCAATCCATTCAGGACATGAAGGTGTCTTTTGTTGACATCATGCAAAATAAAAATAAATAAATAAATAAATAAAATTATTTATATATATATATATATATATATATATATATATATATATATATATATATATATATATATATATATATATATATATATATATAACATACCATAACATCACAGGAGGTGACAATATACCAACAGAACTGACACGATAAACCACTGATGCACGACTTGATTTCTCTGCTCACTCTATCTGAACTGAAGTGACCAGAGTTCGACATTAGATCATTGAAATAGCCACTGTTTTTGCCTATGAAATAAAAGGTGGGACAGTTCCTGTTTCTTGTATTTTGGCTGTGGGAGCTGTTCTGCAGATTAAATATTTTGGTATTAAAAAGAGACCCATGGCTATGAAATAAAAGGCCTGTGGCCATACCCAGACCCGGAACACACCCCTGGGCTAGCTCCACTTTTGGTGAGACAGAGACACCTGTTATTAGCATAGATGTACTATTTGTTGAGCATATGGTAGATACATTCAAGTAGATTGTGTGTTTATACAAATCAGATCACCTGATTCATCTCCTGTAGCCCCTCCCCTGCCCTCAGTTACCTTGTGTCTTAGGAAGATGTTTGTGGTGATGTTGTGGACGCACTTGCCAGCTTCTGCTTTTACACAACAGTATTGTCTAAAAGTAGGTGTGCAAGTGGTACAAGGCGTATATGGTTTTTAATTCTCTTCTAAAGTTTTAATATCAGAGTTGGTTCTGATGATATAAAAGCACCACAGTTTTAGTGATGGGCTGTATGGTCACTACATGCTGCAGTGTGCTTTGCAGTCAGTACCGATTGAAGCTCCACAGCAGGGCTGGTGTGTAAGGGAGATGTAGCTGTCTTAGTCTCTCTGTGTTTCGTCTCCTAACAGCTGCTCTGGTGTTGACAGGCAGGCTTGTGCCCTGGCTGTACCCTTACTAGGCACTGCAGTCTTTTATGTCAAACAGAGATTCCGCGTTTGAAGTCCTGGTTAAAGAAGTTTGTCTAGTGATCTTGTGGTATTACTGAGAATGATAGCAGTAGTGGACAGATAACGCTGCGCTTCCTCTTTAAAGGTTTCTACGTAGTTGCCATATTCACTTATCAGTACACTACAGTTTGAATAGAGTGTTAATTGGGCTAATATAAAAGTCAGGTCTTCCCATCTGCTGGTCAGAGGTCACCAGTATGGCCACCCAGACTTAGACTAGCACTCAGTTTAAAAAAGGAAGAAGTTTAGCTGTTTTTGTAATAGTATGCAAAAGTTTGTAAAACACTGGTTCATTGGCATGTTTTGTTCTTTTTTTAAAGATAATATAAAATAAGAAAGAATAAGATAAGAAAAGAAAGAATAAGCACATGAATGCATCCATTAGATATGGTATTTTAACAATGTTTGTTTTAACATAATGTAAGCATAATGTACAGCTTTCCACAGTTAATATAATTTAACATAATATTTAAAAAAAGCTGTAACTTTTGCACAACTCACAATTCATTTTCAATATGTGAATTACATTAAATAAAGAGTAACTCTGCAATTTGTTTTATTGACCAGGGGCACTGTATTATCACTGTCATAAGTAAATCTCAATACTCTACTCCAGACCACAAGCTTTTTAATGTTTAATTAACAGATGGTAAGAAAGTAGCCAGCTTATTGATTTACATGCTGAAGCACACCTGATTTAATTCATGAGTTAATTACCAGGAGGGCATTAATGCTGCATGAAATATAGTTAATGTTTATTTAAACAGAAATGATGGTGTGTTGTGTTATAGTAGCTGAGAAAGCTATTCCTGGTGTTCTTTTCAAGGACTTTTTTTAGAGACTGACTAAATGCAATAACACAGTACTTTAAAATAAAGTACTTATGACTTACATGACTTCTGCTATCTTCAGTTGTTGCACACAACGAGCTAGAACAGCATTTGTAGAGGTTTTTATAAAAAAAACCATTATCTGCTGCTTTTTTAATATATCGTCGCTGTCCAATGAAAAACAAGTATCTCTAAAATTGCAACTTTACTGGAGAGACCACAAACATACTTTAATTTAAATGGAAGTCAATGGAACCAGATTTTTTTTTCCAAGCTATTTTGGAGCACTTCTATTGGTCCATTCATCATGAAATTTTCACACAATGTAGACAACCATTGGCAGTTTGAGCATAAACATTGGCAGTTTGAGTGATTGGTGTTACACTATAGAGTGTAACACCAATCACATGCTAACAAGAAAATGTACCTCAAAGCCTGTTGATGTAACGAGTTGTTCAACTTTGAAACTAGGCAAAGTGATGCAGAAGGTTCAGTGTGCGGCAGGGTTAGTATTTGGGTCAGAAAATCATCAAACTATGCTGGACTACAGCTCTCTAGAACAGGAATAGTCTTTCATTCCACTAAGACCCAACAACTTCTATGAAAAAGTATCAATGCCTGGGAAAAGAAATAATATTACATATTACACAAATAGTCTGAACCTACTGGTTATACTGGTGAGTGCAGAAATTCAAAGGCAAGCTCTACTGCAGACATGATTTGAGACTGTAGGAGCTATTAGGAGAACTACGTCACTCATATGTACTGCAGTGTACAGTCCTCAGGCATTGGTGAGGTTTTCTACCTGCTCGGGTACAGACCTACAGTTCCAGTCCAGGCCGTCTCTGCTCTCTGGTATGTGAAATACCAGTAAGAAAATCTGCCTTTCAAGTTAATCCATGAAAAGTGGCTTTGATATGCTGACCACCAGCGTTGTGTACGACCTCCATCTTTTTCTCACCCTGTACACTTCAAAAACGATCCAATTAACGGGTGATCAAATGTTGGAGACACTCTTTTCTTTTACTGGTTTTCAATCCAATAGACCAGTCTGTTCTAATCTCCTAATCCACAAGAAGAGATTCTGGATAGATTAATTGGATTAATCTGTTACTCGCTGATAATAATTACTGTAATTCCTGCTGTTCTGTGTGTGTAACTGGGTGAACGGTGTAGTCTGAGAGAAAGTACAGACTGTCCCCTGTGATTGATTTAACTCTTATTTAGTGGTTAAGTGATATTTAGTGTTTTAATTACACATCTGTAGTGTGAAATATGTATAATTTTATGTCTTAATATGTCTTAATTCTTGCACTGAATTGACTGAATAGATAATCCATAACAATAAATAAAACATGAATTGAATATCCTTTTGTACACAGTGACTGGTTGGGTGTTTTTTGAGCTAGTTGATTGCTTTTGATCTTATTGGTTAATATAAACTATAATATATCCACTGTGACTTTACGAATTACGTTTATTGTAATCGGGGATGTGAACTAACAAGGTAAAAATAAAGTAAAAAAAAAGTAAAGTCATGTCTAAGTGTAGCTATATTCTCAGTCGTTTGATGTGAAATGATACATTACAGAGAAACTTAAAGAGTAATTATTTATTTATTTAATTTTTTTTTTTTTTTTTTAGTTTGTAGCAGTGGTGTTGATCAGAATCAGGAGGCTTCATTTCAACAGTGCAAATTATTTATTTTCAGGAAAACAGCCACTAAACCAATGAAGCTTTTATATATATGGTAATAATCAATAAAAAAGTAAATGGAAAAATGGTAAAATAGTGCTTAATCAATAAGCGATTTTGCCTAAAATAAAAAAATATATATATTTATCCCCAAAACATTTCAAAACTATTGTCTCAGACTTCTAATTACCCTGTGTAATAGCTTATTGTGAGGTACCGTTTAGAGGCATCAAATACTTTATCAAATGAACTAAATATGATTAATTATCGATTAACAATTACATTTACACCGATCAGCCATAACATAACAACCACCTCCCAGTTTCTACAGGATCTGCCCCTTTTATCAGCTCCACTTACCATCAAGGAAGGGTTAAGGGTAGTCTGGGCCCCCCACCCCGCTCCCCTCATAATCAAGGGCCCTCTAATAGTATGCCCTGCTCTTCTCTAGGGCCCCCTGGTAGGGGCTCTCATAACCAGGGCCCTCTAAAATTATGCCCCCCTTTTTCCTAGGACCCCTGATAGCCAGGAGTCGAAGTCAAACCAGTGCCACAACGCCTCGTCCATTTTTATAAGGGGCCCAAAAGCATGGCTAGGGCCCCCAAAAGCATGGCTAGGGCCCAAAAGCATGGCTAGGAGCCCCAAAAGCATGGCTAGGGCCCCAAAGAGGCCCTGGGGTCAAAGTCCCTAAAAGTCTGAGGATCCTAAAAATGGAGGACCTCGAAAATAAAAATATATTGTATCATAAATGTTGATAGGCATCGCAAAATGTTTTGACCTCAAGGGCCCCTGGGTGCTGGCCCCACTGGCCCGGTCAGTAATTCAGCCATGCTTACCATATAGCAGCATACAATTACAGACTGTGGTCTATCTGTTTCTCTGTTAGACTCATTTCAGCCTGTTCTTTAATGGCCAGGACCACCACAGAGCAGCTATTATTTGGGTGGTGGGTCATTCTCAGCACTGCAGTGACACTGACTTGGTGGTGGTGTGTTAGTGTGTGTTGTGCTGGTGTGAGTGAATCAGACACAGCTGTTCTGCTGATGTGTTTAAACCACTCACTGTTCGCTCTATTAGACACTTATACCTTGTTGGTGCACCTTGTAGACGTTGCTGCATAGGTTGTGTTGTCACTGCAATGCTGAGAATGATCCACCAGCCAAATAATAGCTGCTCTGTGGTGGTCCTGTGGGACTTCTGACCTTTGAAGAACAGGGTAAAGGTGGGACAACAATGTAATAGGAAGCAGGAGGCTTAGTTTCAACAGTGCAAACTATTTATTTTTGGGAAAACAGCCAATGAACGAATGAAGCTTTTATATATAGTAATAATCAATAAAAAAATAAATGGAAAAGTGGTAAAATAGTGCTTAATCAATAAGCCAGTTTGCTTTAGATAAAAATATGTAGACAATGTAACAATGTATGCAGAGAACAGAGAAGAGATGTGACGTGAGGACACATTAAAAAAAAAACTTTTGGGGGCAAAATAGACTAATTTAGACACGCAGAAGAAGTCTTTCTCTGTAGCACTTCAAAAAGAAAATCAAGAAAACCTGGAGTTTTACTGCTGTTAAATTATAATATGAATTGTATTTCTGTGGTGTTTTGTATTGACTGGTGTTGGACTACATTCAGACAGACGCTTTAGCAACCAAAACTACAAAAAGCAGAAAATACGGAGAGAAAAATAAACAATAAACAATAAAAATAGTAGAAATTCATGACTAAAGGCAGGCACCCTCGACAGATTAGCCTTTTATATCAATGTTTCACAGTAAAAAATAAATTATTCATTTCCATTTGTTCATTGAAGTCACCAAAACTTTGCTCTGCTTCAAAGCAGACTTTATTAAATATCCAGCAGGTGGGCCGGCTGCTTTGGACGTCTGTCTTCTATCTAGTCATCGAGCCCAGTAGTAATGGGAGAGAAGGTTGTGAGAGGTTGTTATAAACGAGTATGTCTGCTCCTCTCTCACCTTTTACAGGGCTTTAGTCCAGATGCACTGACTTCACTTTTTCCGCCCCACGTGTAAATAAAAGCATTATATTTTGCAGGGGTCTGGGCTTTTTAAAGGTAAGGTTAATAGTGCATTGAGTGGTGAAATGTCAGCACATAAATACTGTAGCACGGGCAACTGAGAGAGAGCGTGTGTGTGTTTATGGAGTGGTGCTTTCACATTGAGTGTGTGTGTCTGTGAGTGTGGTTTAGTCCAGTCATACCTTTGTGTCTATATTTCAGTAGCGTGTGCAGGAGATAGCACCTGTGTTTGCTTGTCCGCTCCGCATACACGAATGTCGCTAGTGGGTTCTGGTAGTTTGCTTAGTTTGGGCTGGTGACGTCCTGTTTGTGCAGAATGCCGCTTGTGGTGCTTGAGTCAGGGCTTGGTGCTAATTGTCTGTGCACAGTAACAATATTGTCTGGAAATGTCAAACCTCTCAGCACCTTCCGCCATCCAATTAACATCGCTTACAGCCCCTCTCTCGCTCCACTCAGCCACCTCAGCAAATATCAGCCCCACAACACCGTGCCACAATAGCCCATGATTGTGCGTTCTGCCCTTTCAAACCATCGCCACATGCAGGGGTGAGTGAAAGACTCCAGATCGTTGGACTCAAGTTGAGAAGGCCACTGTGGTACACGTTGTGTGGAAAACACAGTTTCAGCTTTGTCACTTGAGTGTAAAGCTGTACTAATCATTGTTTCAAAGCTGGCATAGAATAGATAAGTGTATTTCTATTGTCATAGTTGAAAAAGAGAGTTCGGTACATAGAACTGAACTACTGTGAACCTCAAGCACTGCTGTTGCTCCTTCAAATACAAATCTCGTTAATGAAACAGATGAATATTATTAATATTTACGCATCCAAAAATTACATACAACAAAGGAGTGAAATGGTGGACCTCAGAAGTCATCAGAGCTCAATCCCCACTGGCTGATCAACTGTCCCTCCTGTCTGACCTGAGGATGCTGTCCTGCTCCTCAGCCTGAATGACCAGAATCACTACAGTAGAGCCGCCAACATCATCACCAGCACCGTCTTCCACTCTGACAGAGAACCTTTGAGATGGCTCAAACATTGCATCACTATCTCCTGAACTAGAATCATTCATGAAACATGTTTAAGCCGAGCTTCTTATTGTATTCCGTCCGGCTTTGTTGATCTCTCTCTATCCGGGGTCAATCAGAGATAGATGGGTTTCCCCGTAGAGCTTGGGTTCCTCTAAAGGTTTCTTCCTTTTCCAAAGGGAGTTTTTCCTCTCCACTGATGCCTCCAGCTTGCTCTAGGGGGCTTGGACCTCGATACCCGTTCTCACATTTTGCTATGCATGGACTCTTTTCTTACCATCTCTCTCTTTGTTTTCTCTTTTTCATAAACTGCTTTCCTGTAAAGCTGCTTTGAGACCACACTGGTTGTAAAAAGCGCTATATAAATAAATGTTGATTGATTAATTGATTGACCTTTTGTTGATATCTACTGTTCCATGCTGTGAAGGTGAGGTCGACACTTTTCATTCCCTTTCTAAGGAACCAAATTGTCATTGAGAACTGTTGGTGTTCATCTTTAAACAATGTCGGCTTGCTATTTACCAGCTTTTTATTCAGACATTCTCTTCCACCTTAAATGCTACAGCTTGTACAGACCCTGAAGGGCAACTGCGGCACCATTTACCGAAAATGTGCCATACAAGCTGGTGAATAGCCAACAAGATAATGGATAACTTGGATTTATATTGAGCAGCTTCGCTCAGCGTTTAACACTGAAGTGACTGAAGAGAAGAGCAGTTCTATCCACCTTTATTAACATCAAAACCCCAACAGTAACCTGTAAGGAGCAGCCATGCTGTGTGACTTTATCACTGTTTGCTGGTCAAAACAGCTGTGTGTTAATGTTGAGATTGAAAGCAAGTAGGTAGTATAGGTAATGTCAGTAGTGAACTGTGACCCTTAAGCCTTGGCCCTCTTTCCCGAACCCAGTCTGAAAAAAAAAACTTTTCCTAATAAACTGCAAGTCAAGAAACAAAAAATGAGACGACAGAAATACAACAAACAATAACATCTGTACAACATAGACAACTTCTTATGCAAAATAAGGTTCCTCCTTATAAACCCGCGCTCAAACTGTCTTCTCTCCTCCTTTAATGCTTTTTTGCTCTCGCAATATTTGCACTCGAGTTTTCAGAGGGTGTGGTTTTGACAGTTTGGGGGCGGGACCTGGGCTTCGATCGTGACTCAGCAAACTAGCTAGCAGTGGTAGCCTAGCACTAGCTAGTTGTTTCTCCAGCTGGCGTTGCCAGAGTGGGCGGAAATAATTATACAGTTAAGCCCCGCCCTCTTAGAGGGAAAATATGATTGGTCAGTTTTACTGTCATTTGAAATTGGTATCGCGATGAATCATAACTGCCTGGCCCCCTCTGTACATGAACAGTGGGACCACCAATCACCAACATTCTGTGGAGGCATCACAGTCCTCATAGGGGGAGACACAGACTCACAGGCTTCCACTTAACCCCTCACACTCCAACACAGACTGAATAAACACGTTTGAATAATTAATTTGCCTATATTTTTGTAATTGTTTAGATGTTGATTGTCAAACTGTAAGTAGATAAAATAAAATTATATATATGTGTGTGTGTGTTATGAATATTTTCGGCCCTCTGAGAGGGTGTAGAAGGCCATGACGGTTCCCCACTGGGTAATGTTAACTACTAGCAAGCTCCAAGTAACTAATGTTAGTGCAGCTAATGAAAATAGTATGAGGGCCAAGGTTATTCACATAAAAGCTCATCATAATATTCATAATCTCACCAAAAATAACAAAACAAAACCGAATTTAAAGGCTGTAAACAGGCGTGTAAAACCACATCTGGGCATTTTTCACCTTGTCCAACGTCACAATCCTTTTATGTAGACATCAGAGAACAATTTAAAATGCTGAATAAAAGCATTCTGTGGCACCTTGAAAAAGAATGACAACTCGGAGCTCATTAAAAGCTCTCTGGAGAATAGTGGCTGAACTGGATGGTGTGATTTATAGTAGCTTGCTGTTGACTCAATGTGAAGGGCTTCTTCCTCATGTGCTTCAAAGGCCTTTATAAACATCCTCTCCAGTGTTTCAGGGCATATGTGAGTGTTATTCTGAATACTTCTGTATTATTCAGATCTTAGTGAAACTGTTGCACCATCGCTTGGAGTCTTTGGGCCTTGTAGGCAAACGCAGGCAGCATAAATCAGGCCACTCTGTGAATCAGACTCAAATGGCGGTCTAGAGATCCTCTCAGAAGCACTCGAGCCAACTGAAATATGAAATGATGGATGCTGTCTCTTTAACCAAACAGTTCTAAGGACTTTCAAGGATTTTATTTCCCCAGTTCTGTGCATGTTTTTGTTTTGTTTAGCTCCTATTTCGCAGATAGCTCTTCTTTGTTATGCTTGCACTCCACACTGAACTTGAGTAACAGCTGTACAGCAGTGAAAGCGCAGCTGGAGGCAGCTGTCTGATTTTAGTTTCCACTCATACCAGTTTTTTCAACCTTTATTATATTCACACGTTTCTTTAACACGCTTATTTTGTTGGTATCTGAAACCAGTATCTGTATATGTATAGATCTTACTTTACTGTATTATATCTATACAGACCAGTCATCTCCAAATAGAAGATGATCAATGTACAGGGAACAGACCCTCCAGATTTGTGGTATTATATTTTGACTAGCTTGCGAAACACTTCTCCAGGGAAAGTGACTGGTCATGCATCATTAGAGAAGTTATTTTTTTCCAGACCTCTGTCTGTGAATAATAATAATAATGATCTTTAATAATAATATTTATTTATAGCTCACTTTTTTATACTGGTGGAGGATTGTTAGAAATGTGCATGTGTGAGTCTAATAACTGAATTGCTAATAAAAGACAGGATTCAGTCCCACAGTTCAAACATAATATCTGAAACAGCTATTTTCAGTATTATATGGAAGGTGTGTACAGAAGGGGATTGACTGCAGATCTAAGGTCTCGTGTTGGGACATAAGCAGAAAGACATTCTGTGGTGAAAGCTTGTGCTTTAAGATCATTAACAGCTTTAAAAGTAATCACAGAACTTTTATATCAGTCCTGAAAGATGGGCTGGAGTTCTTTTTTAACAGGAGAGGTATGAGCTTCTCTTTTGTCCTTGTTATGATCCCAGCTGCTGCATTTTGTACTAGTATCCATAGGAAGAGGTATCATGGTTGTTATTTTTTAGATTTTTTTGAAAATCTGAGTCATGATAATGTGGAAACTTCCTCTTTTCCCGTTTGGGCTCCTGGAGGCCTTTAATCACACATTCTGCGGCTTCGTGCTCGGCTGCTTGCCCCGAATTTTGCTGTTTGCGTTTTCAGTCTTGCTTCCCTCGGAAAAGTTGACGCTCCCCGAAGACGTCGCTCAGCAGGGATTAGCAGGGCAGGAGCTGTAGTGTGTACCTGGACAAATTTGCTGGCTGTCGCTATTTAAGGCCTGCAGGTGCTATTAATAGCTTTTTCTACTGTTACAATCCTTCTCTGCCTACCGAGACAAAACGTCTCTCTCTCTGCCCCTCGCACTCTCTCTCTCCCGCTCTCTCTATCTCCTTCTCTCTCTCTATCCCTCTCTATCTCTCGCCCTCTCCCTCTCTATCTTTCTCTTTCTCCCTTCTCCTTCCCTCCTCTCTCTCCATCTCTCTCCCTCTCTCTCTTTCTCTCTCCCTCTCCCTCTCTATCCTTCTCTATCTCCTTCTCTCTCTCTCCCTCTCTCTCTATCCTTCTCTATCTCCTTCTCTCTCTCTCCCTCTCTCTCTATCCTTCTCTATCTCCTTCTCTCTCTCTATCCCTCTCTATCTCTCGCCCTCTCCCTCTCTATCCTTCTCTTTCTCTCTCCCTTCTCCTTCCCTCCTCTCTCTCCATCTCTCTCTCCCTCTCTCTCTTTCTCTCTCCCTCTCCCTCTCTATCCTTCTCTATCTCCTTCTCTCTCTCTCCCTCTCTCTCTATCCTTCTCTATCTCCTTCTCTCTCTCTATCCCTCTCTATCTCTCGCCCTCTCCCTCTCTATCCTTCTCTTTCTCTCTCCCTTCTCCTTCCCTCCTCTCTCTCCATCTCTCTCTCCCTCTCCATTCTCTTTCTCTCTCCCTCTCCCTTTCTATCCTTCTCTATCTCCTTCTCTCTCTCTCCCTCTCTCTCTATCCTTCTCTATCTCCTTCTCTCTCTCTATCCCTCTCTATCTCTCGCCCTCTCCCTCTCTATCCTTCTCTATCTCCTTCTCTCTCTCTCCCTCTCTCTCTATCCTTCTCTATCTCCTTCTCTCTCTCTATCCCTCTCTATCTCTCGCCCTCTCCCTCTCTATCCTTCTCTTTCTCTCTCCCTTCTCCTTCCCTCCTCTCTCTCCATCTCTCTCTCCCTCTCCATTCTCTTTCTCTCTCCCTCTCCCTCTCCCTCTCTATCCTTCTCTATCTCCTTCTCTCTCTCTCCCTCTCTCTCTATCCCTCTCTATCTCTCACCCTCTCCCTCTCTATCCTTCTCTTTCTCTCTCCCTTCTCCTTCCCTCCTCTCTCTCTCCATCTCTCTCTCCCTCTCTCTCTTTCTCTCTCTCTCCCTCTCTCTCCTTCTCTTTATCTCTCCCTCTCCTTCTCTCTTCTCTCTCTCCATCTCTCTCCGCCCCTCTCACTCTCTCTCTCCCTCTCTCTATCCTTATTTTTCTCTCTCCGTCTCTCTTTTCTCTCTCCCTCTCTCTCTATCCTTTTCTTTCTCTCTCTCTCTATCCTTTTCTCTCTCTCTCTATCCTTCTCTTTCTCTCTCCCTCTCCTTCCCTCTTCTCTCTCTCCATCTCTCTCTTCCTCTCTCTCTCTTTCTCTCTCTCTCTCCCTCTCTATCCTTCTCTATCTCTCTCCCTTCTCTTTCCCTCCTCTCTCTCTCCATCTCTCTCTCCTTCTCTCTATTTCTCTCTCTCATCTCTCCTTCTCTTTATCTCTCCCTCTCCTTCTCTCTTCTCTCTCTCCATCTCTCTCCGCCCCTCTCACTCTCTCTCTCCCTCTCTCTATCCTTCTTTTTCTCTCTCCGTCTCTCTTTTCTCTCTCCCTCTCTCTCTATCATTTTCTTTCTCTCTCTCTATCCTTCTCTCTCTCTCTCTCTCTATCCTTCTCTTTCTCTCTTCCTCTCCTTCCCTCTTCTCTCTCTCCATCTCTCTCTTCCTCTCTCTCTCTTTCTCTCTCTCCCTCTCTATCCTTCTATATCTCTCTCCCTTCTCTTTCCCTCCTCTCTCTCTCCATCTCTCTCTCCCTCTCTCTCTTTCTCTCTCTCTCTCCCTCTCTCTCCTTCTCTTTATCTCTCCCTCTCCTTCTCTCTTCTCTCTCTCCATGTCTCTCCGCCACTCTCCCTCTCTCGCTCCCTCTCTCTATCCTTCTTTTTCTCTCTCCGTCTCTCTTTTCTCTCTCCCTCTCTCTCTATCCTTTTCTTTCTCTCTCTCTTTATCCTTCTCTCTCTCTCTCTCTATCCTTCTCTTTCTCTCTCCCTCTCCTTCCCTCTTCTCTCTCTCCATCTCTCTCTTCCTCTCTCTCTCTTTCTCTCTCTCTCTCTCTCCCTCTCTATCCTTCTCTATCTCTCTCCCTTCTCTTTCCCTCCTCTCTCTCTCCATCTCTCTCTTTCTCTCTTTCTCTCCCTCTCTCTCCTTCTCTTTATCTCTCCCTCTCCTTCTCTCTTCTCTCTCTTCATCTCTCCGCACCTCTCCCTCTCTCTCTCCCTCTCTCTATCCTTCTTTTTCTCTCTCCGTCTCTCTTTTCTCTCTTTCTCTATCATTTTCTTTCTCTCTCTCTCTATCCTTCTCTTTCTCTCTCTATCCTTCTCTTTCTCTCTCCCTCTCCTTCTCTCTTCTCTCTCTCCCTCTCTCTCTTTCTCTCTCCCTCTTTCTCTATACTTCTCTTTCTCTCTCCCTCTCCTTCCCTCTTCTCTCTCTCCATCTCTCTCTCCCTCTCTCTCTCCCTCTCCCTCTCTATTCTTCTCTTTCTCTTTCCCTCTCCTTCTCTCTTCTGTCTCTCTTTCTCCCTCCTCTCTCTCCTCTCTCTCTCTCTCTCTCTCTCTCTCTCCTTCTCTCTTCTGTCTCTCTTTCTCTCTCCCTCTCTCTCCTTCTCTTTCTTTCCTTCTCTTTCTCTCTCCATCTCCCTCTCTATCCTTCTCTTTCTCTCTCCCTCTCTTTCTCTCTTCTCTCCCTCTCAATCTCTCTCTCCCTTTATCTCTTTCTCTCTCCCTCTCCTTCTCTCTCCCTCTCCTTCTCTCTCTCTCCATCTCTCTCTCCCTCTTTCTCTTTCCCTCTCCCTCTCTATCCTTCTCTTACTCTCTCCTCCTTATTCTCTTTTCTCTCTCTTACCATCTCGTTCTCCCTCTTTCTCTTTTTCTCTCCCTCTCTCTCCCTTTCTTTATCTTTCCTTCTCTTCCTCTCTCCCTCTCCTTCTCTCTCTCTCCCTTTCTCTTTCCCTCTCCCTCTCTCTCCTTCTCCTTCTCTCTCTCTCTCTCCTTCTCTTTCTTTCTCTCTCGTACTCTCTGTCCCTCTCTCTCTCCTTCTCTTTCTTTCTCCCTCTCTCTCCGTCTTTCTCTCCATCCCTCTCTCTCTCTCTCTTTCTTTTTTTTCTTCCCCCTCTCTCTCTCCTTCTCTCTGTCCCTCGCTTATTCTCTCTCTTTCTCCCTCTCTCCTTCTCTCTCTCTCTCCCCACCCGTGTCCCTCTCTCTCTCTTCTCTTTCTCTCCCTCTCTTGCCCCATCTCTCTCTCTCTTCTCTTTCTCTCCCTCTCCCTCTCTTGCCCCATCTCTCTCTCTCTTCTCTTTCTCTCCCTCTCCCTCTCTTGCCCCATCTCTCTCTCTTTCTATTTCTCTCTCTCTCTATCTCTGTCTCGCTTTCTCCCTCTCATTTCCTCATTTCCACTCTCCGTCTCTTTCTTTTTCTTTCTTTCACACACTCCACTCCCTCCCTCTCTCTTTTACACACACAACTCAACACACAACACGCTATGTTTGTTTCTGTGAATTGTTGGGACATTACATTACTTAGACTTTCATTAATTTCCTGTAGAATTACTACTACTAGCCGAACCCTAACTTTAACCCTGACCTCAGAATATTTCTTCACCTTAAAACTGAAAGGTGTACAACTTAAACCCGATGCACATCCACATACCATCTCTCACTTTGCCTCTACACAGTTTACTGAAGGACATCCATGTTTCGACTGGTAGTTTGTGTTTCTGCTGTTTGTATATATGCATGTTAGGCAGGTGCATGAAACACATGTAGACTTTCCTGTAGAATACAGGTCAATGCTGCTTTCACAGCATCTGTTTACCACCTCATCGATCACGGATGGCAACGCTCACCCTTTTGCATCTCTCTCTCTTTCTGTCTCTTTCACTTTTGTGTTTTTTTACGTTTTGCGTGTCCACATTTGTCATCTGCCTCCTGACGACTTTATATGATCAGTTGCTCTTTTTCCACATTCTCTTCATTTTTCTCTCTGTCCCCTCTCCCTTCTTCACTCTCTCCCACTGTGTAGCTGATGTCTGCTCCATCATTCATTCGTGATTGAATCAGAGGTTGCACTTACACTGCGTGCAGAGGGTGGCATCCAGGCTAAAGTGTCCAGCTAAGCACTATGCAATAGCTCAGGCTATTCATCATCCTACATATTTAGGAAAACACTCCGTGTCTCTCATCACACCTACGGTGAGCTTGTGTAGATTATTAATCATTTAAAAGCTTAGACTTCTAACTAAGAGAAACAGAATTTGCTCTACTTTGGGTTTGTTAATGTAAAAGTAAGGGTCTCAGTGTAAAACATAGAAAACTGGGACAACATTGTATGAATACAACTTTTTTTCTTTTTTTCTTTTTTTTTAAAACACATACTGAGCAAATTCTGTTAATCAAGACCTAAGAGTAGATACAGATCAAATAAAAACATTTTAAAAAGTAAAATCATAAACATTATACTTTATTATTTAGTTTTTTATTTATTATGGAAGTTGTTACAGTGTTACATATCTTTGAGTGGCAACATTATATAAAACTTTGCCTTGAATATCTGGTGAAACCCACGTGTGCAGCAGTAACTACAACTAGATGGGGACAATTGTGGGCTAAAAGTTAGGGATCTGGTCTTGTGACCGGAAGGTCGCCTGCACATGACAGCACATGACAGACGTGGCCTTGAGCAAGGCACCTAACCCCCGACTGCTCCCCGGAGCTGTGGATAGGGTTGCCCACGGGCAAGTGTACGCACGGCCCCCTAATGTGTATGTTCACTGGTGTGAGTATGTGGGTGTTTCACTGCACAGATGGGTTAATTTGGGTTGAATTCCACTGTGTGCAAACTAGTAGTTGCTAAAATAGTTGCTAATTCCAGTTCTAAATGGTTCTGGTAATGGTGCTGCGCATTGGCTTGGATGAATTATAGCTCATTCGTCCTTACAGAAGAGTTTCACGTCTGGGATGTTGCTGGGTTTTCTCACTTTAGGTCCTTCCCCAACCTTTCTATAGGTTTAAGTTCTTTGACATTCATGAACATTATCTTTATTCTACTTTAACCATTCTTTAATGGAACGACTTGTGTTCTTAGGGTTTTCTTGAGATTCAGTTAATTATGATTTCAGTTACCCAACATTTTCATATAGTTTGTCTCATATACTGAATAATCCAGAATTTACCCATGATGCCAATTCATCCTAGCCAAACAGGTCTTATCCATCCATGAAACATTTGACTCAAGTAAATGGTCTCAGCAACCAGCAATCACCAGCAACATCGGTAGCTTTCTCTCCACTTACCTGCGCCAGGTTTATCAGAATCACTTTATTTCACCAAGTATGTTACACATACAAGGAATTTGTCTTGGTGAGAGCACACAAATATGACATGTAACATACCGAACAGGCCAGAAAAGCATACAAATTGTTAGCAAGTATTAAATTAAGAAAAATACAATAAAATACAAAGAGTTAAAGAGATATCTGTGCATATATGGAAATCTATACATGCTCTCTGAGTAGACATAAAATATTAGATACAGAATATTACAGACTAATAAACATTTGCAAAGTTTAACATCTGTATATTTGTGCAACTACAACTACTGCAACACAAGGATTATCATAACAGTGCAGTACAGTGAAGTTTTTTAAAGTGTGAGGTTGTCAGATTAACAGACTGTTACAAGAAAATTCTGGGGTCTTTGCTTTCAGCAACTGCTCACTGCCTAAAAGAGGTAGACTATGGTGTATTATCTTACAAAAACTGTTACGTTTTCTTAATGGTATGTTACTGTGCCCATCTCAAGTCAAGTCAAGTTGGTTTTACTGTCATTTCAACTACATACATAGTACACAGTGAAACGAAACAACGTACCTCAAGGACCATGGTGCAACATAGACAGTGCATACAAGACACAAGTGCAACACGAACAAACAAGTGCGGACAGACAACACAACACATCTTACCATTCATTTAGTATTTACATAAAAACCAAATCCACCTGAAGCAGTGATGCTCTTCAGTAAACATATCTAAATATAATAATCATTTTATTCCAACAGAACAGATCAAACTTTACTGCCTTAAGTCATTCAGTGATGGGTCAGTATTTAAACTGTTAAACTGAGTACATGCATACATCTTAGATTATCTGAGAACATTATTTGGGTGGTATACTGCATATATGTAGCTCTTCCAATTCTTCCAAATGTATATCTGTGTGGTCTTAGATTTTAGATGACAGGCAGATGTTATTAATTTTTGGTTTATAAGTTTTTTGGATATGCTTTTTTTGAGGAACAAGACCTCCAGTAAAACAGGCAGGTTGTGTTCCAGTTTGCAGGGATAGGAAAATCACTTCTGGGGCCGCTTCGTTTTGGCCTCTTGGGACCGTTTTTTTTTTTTGCTGATTTTGAAGATTTAATTTCTGTTTTCTTTCTAATGGACTTTTTTCTCTCCCTGGAAAGGGCTCGGAGGATGGGCCTGAAAGTCGCCTCTCAGCTGAAATGTGACCCAGCATGCATGGTCTGTGCATGCTCTAATGTATCTATCTTTTTACCGTGTTCATCATTTTCGCCCGGGCCGCTTTGGGGGAATCTGAGCGGTTTCTGGACATGCCTCCCTCCGACCGGCCCGATTGCTGCTGATTCAGGACTGGAACGCTGGAGCTTGGCTCTCACTTCTCCTATTGATTTACTGAGGATCTTTTTTTTGTACCTAATATCAGTTTGGAGCAAATGACTAATGAGGCAGGCTGAGCGCTGGAAGAATGTGTGGAGGGCTGACACATGACCCCTAAATCTTCAGACATGGTCACACCACTGTTTCTGACTTGTACTCTGTTAACTTTCTAAAGCTTTGGTCTCCCTTTGTTCCACATTTACACCATTTTACACCTGAGACAATGGTTATTACACAATGTGCTTCTTTCATGATTCATGAAAGAAATGATATGAAAAAAATAAACCTAAACACTTTTCTAAACATTTTGTGGAATATTTACAGTCAAAAATAGTGGAAATAGTAAAAATCATACTTCAGTTAAACTACGTCATGGACATATTTGAGTTGATGATTCTTACTGACTTACTAACTTCAGCATTTTGTACTTTAATTTTAAAATCGATTATCATTTGAATAGACAAAGCCAAGGGCGTAGGAGCAGGTTTGACATTGGGGGGGACACATTTGCTAGTATGAATCAAAGCCCACCCTATCACCTAAATATTACCTATAAGCTGATTCCAATGTAGGTAAGGTAGTAAATCACTGTATGTATAGTGACGTAGAACAACATTTGTGGAATTACAGTAAATTACAAATAAATAAACAAAATACAACATTATCTGTACTTCTGTTTATTATTAGATCCAATTAAAGATTACTTTACAAACTAAACAAGATACTCCAAATTACATGGCCCTGTTGTCAGAAAACTTTTAAATTATACATGCAATGTCTGGATTATATACATATATAACCAAAACAATTATTATTTTCTTTGGAGCTGAAATTAAATGATAAATAAATGTATGTTGTGATTTCCTGACTAGACAAGACTAACATTAATGTTAGACAGTAAGGCTGTGTCCCAAATAGCACACTCTGGAACATATCTTTTCATTCTGTAACATTAATACACATACAGACAGCACTACTGTCTGTGCTGCTGTCTTTTCATTGTTAAAATTATTGGTTAAACCATATACTCTCTATGGTTTTAACATTGACAAAACTTAATATAAACCTTAGCTAACACAAACCCTCCTAGTCTGTTATCATAACAACACATTATACTAAAGACGTTTTATTGCAGTATATTTTGCTGTTCATTGTTCTCATGACCTGCATTTAAAGCTGGCGCGAGCTACCTGAAGCTCCAACGAGGTGAGAGCTCCGGTCAGTAAATCTGCCGACAGCAGAATATTTCTGTACAGGCATCTAAACACAAGCCTTAACAAAGTTAAAGACCACCTAACAACCAGAGCCTGTTGCTAACAACAAACACAGTGCTTGAATTGCGAAGGTTGCCAAAACACGCTTAAAAAATTTTTTTTTAAGTGTTTTTAAACAGTTTCCGCTTTTTCTGTGGTTTAATTTTTGGGTGGGGTAAATCTACCTGTTTCTGATATTGGGTGGGACATGTCCCCCCATCCCCCCCGGTTCCTACGCCAATGGATAAAGCATATTCATTAGAGCCACTAATTTATTAGATTATCTCCATTTCTGGCAAAGCAATCACGTTATCACATTATCTGCATTGCTGTCTTTTTATTGTTCTGGTAACTTATAAGCGCATCACTAGTAAATTATAGACACAAATCTGACTGTAATAGACTTTAAACTACTCGCTGGGCTATTAGAGTTGTGAGTCCTGCTGCTGTGTGATGGTAGGTGAATAAGGTTTCCCGGTCTCTGTGGTTCTCTCTAACGCTGACGAAGTTTTAAGCCGCCATTGAATCCAGACTGGAAATAATGAGAGAGACGAAGCTGCAGCTGAACTGAAATGAGGCTATTAATTACTGTAGAGCTTCTCAATATGCAGTATAAGGAGAGGGAGTTGCCCGTATAGAAGCAATAACTTACACTTAAACTCACTTCAGAATTTATAATATAATTACAAATGATTTAGTTCATGTATGATGAAGAAAACTAAATTATTAAGTATCATACATATACAACATCAGTCAAAAGTTTGGAGACACATGCCCAGCTTTTTCTTATTTTTACTATTTTAATATTAATATTATTAATGAATCATTGTGAAGACATCAAAACTATAAAAAAAAAACACTTATGGAATTATTACTGGTCCAGAATATAGCATCTAGTTGAGATGTAAAGAATGTTTATAGTTTTCTTTAGAAACTGGCTTAATTTGCTCTGATGTAGTTTAACATACTTTTAGCACCAGCAGCTTCATGAGGAGCCACATGAGATGATTTTCTAACCGGACTGAAGAAGATAGTATACATACCGAGATCTTGTTGTTTGCACTGGGGGTATTACAGGTGTTGTAAAAAAACATGCATTGTCTTTTTCTATTTAAATGTAAAATGTTTGTTAATTTTGTACATAGGCACCATATTATGCTTGTGTGTATGGATTTTAAGTTCTCTACATCATTTGAACATGGCAATGGGCATTTACATTGTGTGTACATTTCATGACGAACGGATTTGGAAACAATTCTGGTTCCATTGACTTCCATTGAAAGTAAAGTATGTTTTTGGTCTCTCCTGTAAAGCTACAATTTTGGACATACTTGTTTTTCATTGGACCGCGACGATATATATATTATATATATTATAAAAATATATATTCAGGTAGGTGTGTCCAAACTTCTGACTGGTATACTCACCCCTTGTGTTTGTTCATCAGGCACAGAGATTTGTTAGTGTTTACCACCATGTGTCTGCTTCAGATAACAGCTACTTAACCTTTCCCTCTACCTGACTTGGTAACTTGCAGCTTGTTCCTGTTTATAACAGTAAATGCTGTTCTACTGGTCAGCTGGGTAATTAGGAAGATTATAATCTCAGCAACCTTGCTGACATTTTATTTTTGTTTCTTCTTGGTGGCCACTTTTCTGCCTGTGTCATTAGCTCAGCACATCCCACTCTCTCTCTAAATATGATTTCTGCTGTCCTCAGTACCAGCTGCTTATATTCCAACCAAAACAGGCAGAGAAGGAAGCTCTAAAATCCTTCCTCACTGAGCAAATCAGAACAAGAACATTCATTTACATAATTCTGCTGTTGGAACAAAAAGCTTACATCTCTATTGTTTTCAGGTTTTGACAAAATACAGGTCATTACAAGTAAAGTGTGTTTTTCTTTGTCCTGTAAAGTTTTGGAGATGCAAAGTTTTAATTCTGGCAGCAGCGGTATGAAGATCAAACCATTGTTGGTTTAGTCGGTCATTGTGGCTGAGTTGATCAACTGTGTCTTATTTCATGATGTTCTTCGAAGGACAGTTTATCTTTCTTCAGTGAAATGGTATTCATTTCACTTCAGACGCTAATGAGTTTAACATCTGTGATATTACTCACCCTGTGCTTCTTAAACCAAGTATGCTAAGCGATTACTTCCACACTTATCCTCTCCATGTGTGGTCATATTGCACAACCCAAAACAGCGGGGAAGGACACAGTCTAACTTGCCAGATGACGGTGTTCCAGTCAGGAGGAGAATGATGTGTAATGGAGTGAGAGTCGGCTCCTTGTAGGATCTGGTGTTATCCCCAGCTGCTGCTGTGGAGTTCATCCAAAAGCTCCTTTGTGAACTGGGGTGCAGATCCGACACACTGTGGCCTTTGTTTCATGGAATTCAGCTGGGAACTCCTGGGGTAGCCTGGGAAGACCTGTTTCCGAAGACAGTGCTGTGTTCAGATAGATAAAATTTTTTTTAGATTTTGTGAAAGTATCACTGAATGTATCACATATCACAATGGCATAGGGGTCAGTGGGATGCATAACGTTAAGCCAGACATTATCAATTAACTTCTACTCAATCTACTCAAGAGAGGTTACTGAATGGCTTGGTTTAGACAGTATAAAATCTATGTAGAGATCTTTCTTATACTCAGACATCTCATGTACTAAGATCTTTAAAGAGCCTCCCATTGAGAGACGTTAGGGCAAAGTTGTTATTCAGTGGCGTAACTACAAATAACTTTCTGGCACTTTTTTAAAAACGGGACCTATTATTACTGATTTCCCGTTTGCTTTAGTGTGTTAGAGTTAACGTAGCTTTTGTGCATGTAAACGATCTGCAAAGTTATACAGCCCTGAGAAGCTCTTTCCCACAAAACACTTTTCTTAGCTGCCTAAAACGCCTCCTTGGAATTTCAGCACTTTTTTCTGTTACAGAATGACATCATCTCGTAACACAATGCTTAGTGCCCACCTACTGGCAAGCTTGATGTGCTCTCACACAACACATGGACAGCTAAAATAGTTCAACTTACTTCTTAGAAACATCCTGCCTCAGCTTGTGAAGGTGGATGAGGTCCATCAACTTGTTCTAAAGTGTGTACTAAACTAAAGCGTGTAAACCTATTCTAGGAAATCCCAAAACATAAAATTACGAACATTGAAAATTAACATAATGGGTCCCCTTCAAGAGTGTAGTATGTTGGGGTGGAAAATATGGCAAAAATCTTGATTTCATTGTGCAATCAGTGTTGCCAACTTAAAGACTTTGTTGACTTTGTTTAGCGAGTTTTTAGACTCTCTAGTGACTTTTTTTTAGAAAAAGACTTTTTCTGGTGTTACTGGAGACTTTTGGAGACTTACTGTCCTCAGCGAGCAGCGGGGGCTGCCGTGAGCCCCGTCCCACAACACTTACAGTGCCCAGTCTCACAGTCAGAGCAGACCCTCACCGCTCCACAACCCACAACACTCACAGTGCTCAGACCCACTACACTCACTGCGCATGCCCAAAGCCGCCACTGACCCCACCCCCTATCTACAGAGCAGGATGTAAATATAAATGTGTCTCACGTGTCTCAGTGTGACACGGACGATTTCAAAAGCAACAAAAAAAGAATCCACAGAAGAATTTTATTTATTCGAAGTTTATTTGTAGTTATAACATATTTCGGGTGTTTTCACTCACTTTTTCTCTCTCCCACAACGTTATTCCTTTAAACACATGTAAATAGACCTTTATGCAAATTAGGCAATTACGTCATTTAGCGACTTTTAGTTCAGCCAATAGCGACTTTCCTCACTGAGGTGTTGGCAACAGTGTGTGCAATATGCAGCACTCTATATATTTAGTAGTTGTCAGGTTTGATAAATTGGAATAATAATGCAAAAACGATCAAAAGTCTAATTTTTATTCAAAGTGAAATATGCTGTTGGTCACTGTTCCTTAAGTACTGACGATATCCACTCTAAAAACATATTGTGATGTGATGTGACTTAATTTATTACAATAGTGATAAACATGCTCATAATGCCCAGCCTTGATATTGTGCTTGTTAGTTTTTTCCTTTTTTCTGAATCAATAGTTGTGTATAGATATAGCACAGTAGTATAGCCAAAACCTCGTACTGGGTAATCAGTAAACACCACAGTTTCTCACCCATCGCCAAGTGTTGGCCAGGAAGTGAAGCTCTAATCCCTTCTGTTAGCCCATATATTTTCCAAGCCAGCATGTCAGGCATTCCGAGCGAGGTCTGTGGCAGTGGTGATTATGAGCATCTGTGTGTGCACCTCAGGGCCAGTTTGCGTTAGAGGAGTCACTGCCCATTGCACTAGAATCAGTACTGGATCTATCCAGCGTGCAGCATTAGTAGTAATGGCCCATTTCTGTGTGTTGCATTTGTGCTCCTGTTGTGCCTCACTGTAATTTGTGTTTTTATTTCTTCTGTTAATGTCATGCTGTTATCATACTTTTTTTTCAAATCTCTGTGTCCTGTTCCATTACTGTAGACTAGTTCGATTCATAACTAGAATTTTAAAATAGTACATCCAAATATTCCACATTGTATTCATAATTAGCATAAAAATGTGTTGATAGTTCAGTCCAGATATTTGAATGCAGGTCTTGTGTCTGTTGTCATGTGTGGACATTGACCTGTCTTTGTCTGTGTTTGTGTGTGTGTGTGTGTGTGTGTGTGTGTGTTGCAGTTTTCTGCTGGTGTTCAGCTGTCTGGTGCTCTCTGTCTTCTCCACCATTCCCACCCATCAGAAAATCGCCAACGAGGGGCTCTTCATCCTGGTAAGAGGACCAATTGCCCCCATAATTTAGTAGCACATCATAATAATCTACAACCAGTAATTTACTTACATCCAGTTTACTTTAACAAAATTAGCAGATGCATGTAAGTGATGGTTCAGTCGATCAGTTAAGACATGTTTGTTTTCTGAAATCTGGTTCTTTGTTTTTGCACTGGAGCTATGAGACAACCATAACTAATAAATAAAGAGAATTATGGAGACTGTAGCATTGTGCAGCATGCATGACTGATTCATCACATGTATGTCAAGCTGTTAAGTTATTAAATAATCTAAAAATAAACTTGTGTATGTGGTTTCTGACACTGTGTGAGTATATGTTATCTTTGAAAATGTACAGATACACAATCAGACTGAGTAGCAAACTATGCTGCATTTATGGCATTATATAGGTAAAACAGCAAAACCGGGACTTCTCTATTCCAAATATAAGCTCAAGTCTACAAAATTATCTGGTTAACAGTCTCAGCTTGCTTTGTGAAGTTCCCTCTCATAAGGACAACTGTGTTTGTTTTGGCTAACACTCTAGAATGCAAGGCTTGTTATCATGTATGTTATATATATGTATGTTACGTTATGCTGACAAAAACGTAACAGTTACAGAGAGATAAAAATGAAATGATGCTAAATATTTAATTGCTGAACTTACAGTATATAGCTGCAGCTGTAGGTATGATTTTACCCCAAAATCTAGCGAATATGAATACTAACGAAGTGTGATGTCTTGTGCATGTCCTGTATATACAAACAAAATTTTAGATAACTGCTGCTGTTCTTCGCTATATACAGATTTTTATAAAAGGCCTTAATGCGTGCAAAAGCACACGAGCAACTCAGTTTTAATTGTAATAATGTTTTAGTTAATTTAGGTAATTCAAGCATGCGGTCTCCACATGCTAACTGCTGGTCATAGGTTTTGTAAGCTGCCTGTACAAAGCACTTGTGCAAAAATCAGAAACCAAGCATGACTTGGAAGATTGTCTGTCTTTGGGGAGAAGTGTATAAATGTTATATTCCTGTTGAACTATAACTTTAAAAAACGTTCTAAAGGAAAATGAAGCTGGATCATGTTTGTGCTGTAATGTTTTGGGAAAACAGACCAGGTTAACCAAAGTACAGGAATATTTGACATAGACACCAAGCATGCTCTCCTTGTTTTTTTGAATCGATGTCCAAGTGACGTCTTACTTCACACTCACCCCTACGTCCTAAGCTACGTCTTTACTACACCGTGCACACCATTACTCTTGCTTAGTCATGTGCATTCAGGTTCCATCTTTGATTCCCCTTTTTTACTTTGTTGTTTTAAATGCTAAGCTTTAAAATGTGTATATATATATATATATATATATATATATATATATATATATATATATATATATATATATATATATATATATATATATAGCCATAAGCACAGTAAGGAGTGGTCTTATTATCAGTAGCCTGTCTTACCTTAAGTAGACTTTCAGTCCGTTCTTTGCAAAATGTGCAGTAAAGTAAAGATCTAGGTTGCAGGCTGCGGTGTCAGAGAGCCTTTGTCCAGGTGTATCCTATTTGCATTGTCTCTATTGTTTCCCAATGAAAACATACAAAACGAACATTGTTTTCAAAAACCTGACAACGCTTTTCTGTGGACACGGTATCCAATAGCAGTGTATATATCTTTGTGTGTCATTTTCGGAGGTGTGCCTTAAAAAAGTGATGAATAGGGACCATTTTTCATTTGCCAGCAGTATGGATCAAATGTGCCGTGTTTGCAGCCCTTTTTGCAGCCCATTGTTTTTACTAAGAGTTTTATCATGTTTGTTGGCACCGTTTGGTACTCTGGAAACGCAAATAAGTAGCTTTGCGACAGGAAAAGAAAGATTAGGTGGAATTAGGAAACTATTAAGTGAAGAATCAAATGTTGTTTGGCTGAATTCGGCATCTTGGATATGTGCTTGTTTTTGTTTTTCCGGCTGATGCGCTCTTAGACGGCCATCTTTGTTCTTGTGTCTTCGTTATGATTACCTACAGCAGCTTCTCAAGTTGTGCTCATTTCTCAGGATGATTGGCACACTTGGTAGGTCGCGAGCCGGACTGTACTGTCTCATGTCTCCTTGTGGCCACATTAAGTGTGTGTAAGTGTGCATCTCGTTTTCCAGCGGGCTCTTTGCAGAGGGAAATGGCAGTGTAAGCACAGCACAGGACTCAGGTGTTGTTGACTATGCAAGAAGTAGCCGTCTCGAGCCACTAATCTTAACAGCAATCCTATAATCACCCATTCGGTATGAAGTGCTTTTGAGGGAGGTAATGGACGACTCTCTCGCTCTCTCTCTCGTTCCCTCTCTCTATAATGGCAAAGAAATATGTTGCCTGGCTTTTCCCTCGTTTTTCAAATCATGTTACGATGAGCTCCCAGGAATTCCATTAAAATGAGTCGATAACAGCATCTAGAGTAGACCTGGACCTAAACTGCAAAGAAAGAACTACGTAAATGGCGCTAGTGTGAACATTTCAAGCGCCATCAGATTCCTCATGAGTCAGATAAAGCACTCTTCACAGTACAGGTGGAGGAGTCTCATGAAGAGCTGCACTTCACCAGTTCTTGGTCATTTTCTCAGCAGAATTATTAGCGTGATGTAAAAACTATGTTTAAAATTTGGCATGTAAAACTTTGTTAACCACATTTGAAAGTTTTAAATTGATGTTTTGTTTTGAAGGTTTAACTCAAGTATACATATTTCCCAGGTTAAATACTATATAATGCTGACTGGTCTTTGCTGTGTGTCCTGCAGGAGTTTGTGATGATCGTGGTGTTTGGGTTGGAGTATTTTATCAGGGTTTGGGCTGCTGGCTGCTGCTGCCGCTACAGAGGATGGCAGGGTCGACTGCGCTTTGCCAGGAAACCCTTCTGTGTTATAGGTAAAGCACGCCTTTGTTACAGCCTTTGAGTTTTTATATGATTGCTCAGGAAATCTTTACAATACTTAGATAGACAGACAAACACACAACAGACATATAGATAGATAGATAGATAGATAGATAGATAGATAGATAGATAGATAGATAGATAGATAGATAGATAGATAGATAGATAGATAGACAGGCAGGTGTAAATATGCATAGATAGATAGATAGATAGATAGATAGATAGATAGAAAGATAGATATAGATAGATAGATAGATAGATAGATAGATAGATAGATAGATAGACAGGCAGGTGTAAATATGCATAGATAGATAGATAGATAGATAGATAGATAGATAGATAGATAGATAGATAGATAGATAGATAGATAGGCAGGTGTAAATATGCATAGATAGATAGATAGATAGATAGATAGATAGATAGATAGATAGATAGATAGATAGATAGATAGATAGATAGATAGATAGATAGATAGGCAGGTGTAAATATGCATAGATAGATAGATAGATAGATAGATAGATAGATAGATAGATAGATAGATAGGTCATACTCATATGGTCACCTACAGATGATCTGCAGATACTTAACAGACTTTCTGACAACACTCAGTTAGCGTTAGGGAAGAGAGGTTTAAGTGTAAGTAGTGTGTGTTGACGTCAGTCTGGGTCTGAAAGGATTTGAAGCTGCCCATGAGAAAAGAATATACACAAAGAGGAAAAAAATTGCAGCTCAAATAAAGAAGCTGCTGGTGTTCCTAGAACAATAGACTGACCTCTCCACAGTCATGACCCCAACATCACTGCATGTTTTTAGGATTACTTGGTGATGAAAAGCTGAAAATGCCACCAACTTTTTATGAATGAACTTTGTAGGTGTGGAAAAATATCTGTGCTGATTACTTAGAAAAACTGAAAGCAGGTCTACCTGAAAAGAATGGAAGCTGTAACACAAAGCAGAATAGACACACTCAATACTGTTATTAGTTATTACAGCTTCTGTGTGATTTTCTGTAAGTTTTCAGTTTTATCCCTGATACTAAAAAATGAACAGATTTTGCTTAATGACTGGTTTGACTGGGAATTAAATAAATGAAGTGTAGCCTTTAATGTTTTTCAGTGGATGCATGGAAACACACTTGCAATAGATGTCATTAGGAAGTTACTGAAATCCATGAATTATAATTTTAAAATGCATGACTATATAACACAAATTCAAACTAGACGCATTACACTCTAATTATACAATTTCATTTTGCCAAGCAATGAGTAAAACAAATTTAGACTGAAAGTAAAACGACACACAGAATTTATGATGTTTTTTAATAGGTTTGAATCAGTAAGTATCACTACAAAGTGTTCCTTTTGGAAAATGCATAATTTGGCATTTGTTTCTGCTTATTTTATAGGTACCTTAGACTGAAGCTTTCACAAAAATGTTTTCCAAGAGTGCATGTTTTGCCTAAACGTTTACTGATGTACTTAGCAGTCACCTCGTAGTTTCTATACAAGAACTCTTCAAGTTTTGAGTTTTGAAAGTAAAGATGTGTCTTTGTCTTTATGTCTCTAGACTTCATAGTGTTTGTGGCATCGGTGGCTGTGATAGCGGCGGGCACGCAGGGGAACATCTTCGCCACGTCTGCTCTGCGCAGCATGCGATTCCTGCAGATCCTGCGCATGGTGCGCATGGACCGCCGCGGAGGCACCTGGAAACTGCTAGGCTCTGTAGTGTACGCTCACAGCAAGGTGACCACACACACACTCACACACATACAGGACACTTCCCTTAACCCCATTACAGTTGCTTTTTTAGCACCCACTAGTTCTCACATGACTGTGATGTTTAGTCAAGCAGTAAGAGAAGCTAAATTAGTGTTTCTGAAGTATATTGATACATAGATTTTTCAACTCTCACCTCCATCTACCTTTCTGTTTTAGGAGCTTATCACAGCCTGGTACATTGGCTTCCTGGTATTGATTTTTGCTTCATTTTTGGTCTATTTGGCTGAAAAGGACATCAACACAGAGTTCTCTACCTATGCAGACTCCCTCTGGTGGGGAACTGTGAGTACAGCCAAACACTGAGACACACTGTCCTTGAGTTAACCCACACAGTTTGCCCCTCTAGTACTTATAATAAATATTATGTTGATGTGTTGATGTGCTTCATCAACATTTGTAAGACCCCTGTCTTCTTACACACAGTCTCTTCTTCCAGATAACCCTCACCACAATCGGTTATGGTGACAAGACTCCGCATACCTGGCTGGGACGACTTTTAGCAGCCGGCTTTGCCCTGTTGGGGGTCTCTTTTTTTGCCCTGCCTGCAGTAAGTGCAACATCCAGGCCACCGTCTTCTCACTTTCTCTAGTCCAGAGCAGTCACAACCCAGCTAATGCCTCTTTGTTCTTTAAGGGGATCCTGGGTTCAGGATTTGCTCTGAAAGTCCAGGAGCAGCACAGACAGAAGCACTTTGAGAAGAGAAGAACTCCTGCAGCCAACCTCATACAGGTGATGACCTGATCCACAGAACTCCTGCCTGCTGTACCCAGTGCGGCTCACACGGAAAAAAATATCACACTGTAATTAATCCTGATTTTTAATGCACACATAGCACGCTGGGTAGTTTAACCCTTGCCTCACAGCTTGCTTGGCGCCAGTCAGTTAAGAGACAACAACACCACAATTTTATCAGAGAAAGATCCGATCGATGCAAATGAAATGTGTTTTAGGACTGCAGCTGTATGGAGTAATACTTTAGACATAGCTACAATATCATAAAGTATCTATAACGTGATTAAAGTGGCTATTAAGTTATCAAACAAACTAATGTGATGTTAGCTCATATTTTGATATTGTTTTCTTCTGGAATCAGTTTTAATGTCAATATGATGATGGCACTACATAGCATATGTTTCAGTTCCTCAGAAATGGCAATGGTTTGACTAAAACCTGGATTGAAGACCAGCATATGTGGTGCTTTGGATGGTGGTGTGCTGGTTAACTAGCATTACCAAGTTAGGTAACCAGCTAAATCAGTGTGGGGTTTATCAACAGAGATAATGCATAATTTTCAGTTTTATGCATAAACTATACAGTAGAATTCTGTATCACGTGAGAGATTCACATGTATATAACAGAACCATTCTTCTCATTAAATGTTATATACAGTGAGTTGCCTTGTTGATCTGTGTCTGTGTTTGTGTGTTTATCAGGCTGCATGGCGTCTCTATTCTACAGATGCTCAGCATTCATATCTTACAGCTACATGGTATTTCTATGACAGCATGCTTCCATCCTTTAGGTAAGTATGACCCGTCCAGCAGTGCCCACTTATGTCCTGAGCTACCTGCCTGTGTGCTGTGCAAACTGAACCATCTCATGTACTAGCCTTAAAAATGTTTTTTTTCTTTCTAAGTTTCATTTGATATCACTTTGGAAATGAAGGCAGCATATAAAGAGAAGAAAACATTCCAACTGCTTCATAAACTTCCCAACAGGTGTATTTTTTAAAAGTTAAATCACCCTAACAGATATTCACTCAAATATATATATATATATATATATATATATATATATATATATATATATATATATATATATATATATATATATATATAGCTTTAAAATATTATTAAATATTATTCAATAGTAACTCAAATATAATTAATCTACCTTTACAAGATCTTCAGTGTGTTATAGCGGTTTGAAGCTAATTGTACCAGATGCCATTCCGGTGGGGTTATTTATAGAAAAATAACCTGCACTCACACTTGAACAGGAATGTGGGATTTTTGTAGCTGAAATGTTAACATGTACACAGCTGAGTCACATTATTAGGACCACTTCCTACTTTTGCTGGTGGCAGCGTGTAGGTGGTGGCGTTATGGTCTGGGAAACGTTTTGGTGCCATTCTCTGGACCCACTTGTCCATGTGGAAGGCACTCTCAATCGACTTGGGTATGAATCCATCCTTGCAGATCATATACCGCCATACATGCTGATTGTCTTCTCTGGGGTTGATGGGATCTTCCAGCAAGACAATGCGAAACGTCACACGGCTAGAACTGTCCCACATGTGTTGAAAGAGGTGTTCAAGTCTTCCACGTACTCCCCTGGACCCCTAAAACCCCTGACTTGATCCCAACTGAGCATCTGTGGGACCACCTTGATTGCTGTGTTTACTATTTGGATCCTGCCCCGGGTGCCCTTCAGGAACTGTGGGACACACTGCAGTCAGCATGGCTCCACATACCTGTGACAACCTAGCTGCTGTCCGTTCTGCACACTGCGGTTAATCTGGATATTAGCTGGTGGTCATAATAATGTGACTTCAGTGTGTATGTGTGACATCAACGACAACATATTATTTTTTTGTTGCTGATGTGTTAGTGTTAGTGTTATAATGAGGCAAGAGATGACAGTATACACATACAGCTGACACATCAAACCACTGATGCACATCAGCACTCACATTCTGGACAAACTCTATAAACCCGAATGAGTGTCTCTAGTCAAATTGCATTTAAAGCAAAGATTACTGCACTCAAATTATTACAAAGTTTTAGGTTTATTATTTTTTTCATTAGGTTGCCATTCTGAAATCTGCCCACATCATGCTGTACACTGAGTTGTGGCAAAATGGTGAGACTCAAATGTACACCATAATATGTAGGGCAGCTAACCATACACAAACCATAATTAAGGAAAAAATGGTAAATGCTGTGGTTGGTGAAAAAGGTATGACTGGTGTTGCAGCAGCACATAGCCAAGCAGCTAACCTAGCAGTTTTCAAACTGGCCTAACACACAGCAACGACAACAATAAAAAAGAGCATCAAAAACCAATAGCACTTTTGACTAAGGACACAAATTCACACGTCAAAGTTAACCAAAGTTGAACTTGAGCGTGAAAAAATTGTGCTCTTAATGTCTTTAAAAAAACCCCAGCAAACGTTTGGTTGTTTTTGTACACTGCCTGACCAAAAAAAAGTCACAGACTCTTAATTTTTAGCTGGGGTGCCTTTAGCCTTGATTCCGGCACACATTTAATATGCCGTTCAATAACTTTATGCAACATTGCAATATTTATTTTCATTCAGGGTTGCATTAATTTTTGGCCGACATCTTGTATTGACAAAAGCAGAGTCAAACCACCCTGTAAGATCTTCTTCAGCACGTCCCTTCAGACTTTCAATGGAGTTAAGATTAGGACTCAATTTCTGTATGAAAATGATTTTTCATGCTCTCTGAACCACTCTTTTACAGCCTGAGCCCAGAGAATCTTGGCATTGTTGTTCTGGAATAGTCAGTCCTGTGCCATCTGGGATAACCTTGTTATTCAGTACATTAAGGTGGTCATCTGGTTTTGTTTTATAGGCTTGACATGGCCATCTGAGGCAACCCTAGATCATAACCCTACTTCCAGAGGCTTGTACAGTGGGAACTATGCTCTAGCTACACTAACAAGTGGTTTTCTCATGACCACACAGCTGTTTAGTCCCAATAGAGTGAGTTCTCATCATGTGGAAATGCTCTTACTTTCACTAATAATTATAGCTGTGAGTTCCACTGTCACAGTAATTCAGGATTACTTTTCCCATCTCATTTCTCCCTTCCCTCTAAAACAAAGTAACATCTTTTCCACGACTACAGGATAATTGTTAAGAGATGAGAAGCTACTCACTGCATCAATTAGGATTAAAAGAACAGTTGCCAGTTGAAACATATCAATTACTGCAGTAATTATCCAGTCAAAGGCACTAAAGTATTACTTGAATCCAAATGGAGGCTTCTTTTTGGCCAGGCAGTGAATGACGTCCTGGTGTCAGTGGCCCAGTTATTGGATGTAATCACCATCCTCACTATTCTCATCTGTCCTCACACCAACAAAAAATTGTAAAATCTGATTTTGAAAGTGTTAATGTCACTACTTTGACCCGAGCTTATTAAAAATCGGCCATTTAGACCATTACTTCATTTTTTTACAACCTTTAATTTTGGCTTGTGGACGTTCAGATATGATATCTGAAAGTAAATAATTTGTCAGCTACTTCTGTTGAGTTACTATTTACTATTTAATTTAAACAGATGGTCTCGTCTCATACAACTGTTTCAGAATTTATAATGAGTCTCCATTATAATATTTATAATGAGGCCCTTCAAAAGTTTGTTGTTTTTGAAATTGCAGTTACTCCTTTGTGTTCACATGCTTTCTAAAATTAATTTGACAAATTATTTTTGTTTAAAAAGACAGAACATATGCATACATTTCCTACAGTAAAAGGAATTTGTACTAAATATGAATATGTTAGTGTATTCTGCTACATCTGCTTCATATTATTATACCAGTTCTGTATTTTTTCCCTTAATCCATATATCTGTCTTTTTAACTGCCTTTGGTTGATGCGTTTGCTCTCATTTTATGAGTTTATTTTTTCCTTTGTCATGTTTTTTTTTTATTTTTTTGCTCATGGGTCAGAGAATTGACGCTACTGTTCAGTCACCTCCAACGGCAGCGTAACACCAAGAAGGTTCTTCACAACTACCAAACCCTGCTGTCGGGCCTTCGGCCCTATAGCTCCCTCTACCTGTCGGGGGACAGGTACGCTACTGTCCAGCTCCAAAATTCATGTAATATCTCTGGGCGTTATTTATGGTGCATTAATACATGTTGCTGTTATTATCTTCTGGAAGAAAGAGGTGCAAAGGTTACTCTCTTTGTTCATTTTAATAAAGCCTAATGAATTAAGTCAGCGATAGAACAGTAATCTTCTAGTAAGTTACAGTAGCTGCCATTGCTTGCTTTTGCTTTCTGTGAATTTCTGGTGTTGTGTGCTCCTAACAGTTGGTACTAACATTACTAACACTTTGTTCTTGTTTTCCAAGCACAGCTTTGTCCCAGTTTTGGATTCATTCAAAGTGAATTGTTCTCTAAAAATGATTGTGCACTTAGGACTGTTAAAAGAGTAATTCAGATGTCTCATAAGTCTGAATATATCTGGAAAAGCAGCATCAGACTTATCTTGTATCATTTAGAAGCAACGAATTAAACATGTTATTTACGTATACAATTTACAAAAGTCAAACTAGTTTCATAAGCCCATACATTCCTCCCTATCACGTATCCTCTCCATCTCATCTCATCTCCTCTTGCTCACTTTTTTGCCATCTTTCCATCCACCCACAGTTTCGGGAGCTCTGGAGTCTCAAGGTTTGTGGTAGGCTTTTAAAAGGAACTTGATTCCTTTTATGAATAAAGCTCGCTGGCTGCTTTGCTGTGCATTCTGAATAGACATCTACTGTAAATGCAATGGTTTCTTGAATGGTGCAGCTTTTCCTTTTACTGTGGTATTGAACTGAACATAAAGGATAGTGTTGTGAATCTTTAACATACTTTGGGGTCCTGCGGCTTCAGTACATGTACATGTGGTTGTAGCTTTTCATTGAAAAAGGCCTGAATTCACACATGTGCAGGATCTGCATGCTGTCCCTGCTTGTAAATGAAACCCCTCCTCTGTTTGTGCCTTAATAAATGTATTAAGTGTCCTTTAACCTAACCCTACTCTTTCAAACCTACACATTCATGCTAACGACCGACCCGGGGATTGTTTCTCAGCTGTGCTCAAGATGGCTGTGAAACATTCAGAAGACTTAGACAGCTCATTTTGATATTACTCTGTCCTCCTCCTGTAACACAGTTGCACTTGTTTTTGAGTGGGTGTTATCAGCTTATGATTATGAGTGGCAGCACAAACTATGCAAGCTGTCAGTAACTGACAGCACTTCACTGAAGGTGAATGAGAACTTACAGAGTAGACAAGCCACATACCAGTGTACAAAAAAATGGAATAGTGTGTGAAATGCAAGTAAACTAAGAATGTAGTGAATTGTAAATTCACCTTAACCTGTATTTAAACAGAACAGTACAGTACAGAAGATGTGTAGGAAATGTTTGGCCTTCACTGTTTTGTAATATACCCTCATACCAAAATTGATGCCTGCAGCTTGTTCCAAAAAAGTTGGGACAGGGGCAACTTAAAGGTGCAGTTAGCGACTTAGTTTAGTGTCCTAATGTCCTAATGGTCCACTAGTTTCCATTATGTGTGCCTGCTAGAAAAACAATGGTGTTACTACACAGCACTGGCTCTGCAAATTGACAATATGGGTCAAACCCAGCATCACAACACTCTTCCCGCCAGCCAATAAGAGGGGATGTCTATGGTTGTGAATACAGGACAGGATGAAGGGGGTGACTCTGTGCTTATCTCCAGGCATTGTGAAGAAGGAGATGCTGAGAATCAGCAGAAAAGAAAAAGAGTTGAAAAACTAGTGAGTTCAGTGAGGCATTCAGATGATGAAGAAGTCTCAACCAAAATCGACTTTCTATTTGCCAACTTCTTATTTAGTTTTTTCTGTTTCACCTTAAACGGTGTAGTAGTTATATGGTGGACACTGTTGTGCCTAAAAGGCAGCTGTTGCACCATTTAAGGTGGATCAGTCAACATTCTAATTAGAAGCTGGCCAATTAGAAGCTGGCTTTAGATTCATTAATAGTTAAATACCATGAAATGCAATGAGATGGTTGCTGGATTTCTTCTTGACAACTTATTTGATCTGCTTTATAGAACCATTGCCTCAGTATTGTTTAATCCTGTTAGCTAATGTTACGATAACAGCTGGTTAATATTGCAGCAGCGACTATATTGGCAGTTAGCTGACCTACAGCCTAGCTAACTTCAGTTCAAACACTTGCTGTGTTGTTGTTTGCTCTAATATTATGTCAGGCCATTTGTCTAGATGATTTTGCACGTTGGTCAAGTGTTGTTCGTCTTAGGAATACACACACATACGTTCTGGGGGCGAAGAGGGTTGTGTTTGTTTTGATGTTGAGTTTAAACGTGAGCCTCCGTTTACAGACTCGCAAACTCCGCCCTTTAAGACTAGAAACATTGTGGAATGTTCAAAAAACGTCTTAGACAGGTGATGCTGTCATGCTTAGGTATAAAAAGAGCATTCAAAAAGGTCCTTTATGCGCGAGGATAGATCAAGACTCATTACTTTGTTAAAATATGTCAGCTAATAAACCAACAGTTTAACAGTGTTTCTCACAGAGCGATGTCAGGTTAGAGTAGGGGTCTCAATTTTTTTCTAAAAAATTAAAATCTGCATGCCTCTGTGATGGATATCACCACTTAGGCATGAGGATACACACTTTGTTGCTCTATCCACAAATGCAAGCCAAGACATCACTACACAATGTGGACAGCGTATGTCAACAGCGTCTAGAAATGAGCTCTCTGGGCTCAAGTTCATCTCCAGACCCAGATGAAGATCCACTCAAAGTTCAAAAACCAAGGCCTGTTATGGTATGGGGGTATACTCACGGCGCTGGTAACTCACACATGTGTGAAGGTTCCTAATAAGTTCATTAAGAATGAATTCTGACTGCAGAATAAGCTGATGATAGCCACATGAAGAAAACAAATGTAACTGTTGTGTCCTGCCACGGCCCACTTCCCCTCACAGCCCTCACGCTTTCCCCCCTCTGCCTTGTGTGTCTCCTCAGTCAGCTCATATCTAAAAAGCGGGGTTTCTTCCGGATTCATGCTGGCTGCAAGCAGAGGTATCCATGTCACAGTGCCTGCTACACAATGGGCACGACTCTCCCTCCTATGCTTGAGCGTTTCAGAGCCTTACTGGTCCAGAGCAGCTGCTTGGCTGAGCGAGCCCCAGTCATCATAGAGGGCTCCTTTACCGGAGTATCATCACTGTCATATCAAATCCTAGTGACTCCCCAGCTCACATTGTGGGAATATTTTATGGTTTGTGGATTAAAAGAAATTAAAATGTAATTTTTAATAGCATGTTAAGATTGAGAAGAACAACGTTCTTCTCCTATAAAGCCGCTCCCTCAGAGGTACGAGGCTTTCTTATGACAGTGATTAGTGAATTGAAACATCATGTTAAGTAATGAAAGTCAAAAATAAAAGTGTTCTCGTGACTGGGAGCATTGTTTTGGAAAAACGGAAAAACACAATTCACAGCTCCGTTAAAAAGCATTGCTTTAGGATTTTGTGCATTCCTCACATATCTTTAAAAGAAGAACAAAGGCAGCTCTGGTTCAGTAATCTCTGAATGTGGCCTGTAGAGTGTGAGAACCAGACCAGAGATGAGAAGTACAGTTCTGCTTGAGGTTGTGCCTGTGCTCGAAAGGTTGATGTAAACCATGAGTTCAGATGTAATTAAATAGATGTTCTTCATGGTTTATTTGGATACCAGTATCAGCACTGCCTAGTGTATGTCTAAGACCTAGCTCCTAATCTAGCATGTTTGAACATCATGAGGATGTAGGAATGTTTCGAGCTCAGGGTGTAGTGAAAAAGCAAGACATGCATGCTGGATTATGAGTCTTTGTGTAGCTTAGATCTTTTGATGTTTGGCGTGTGGAGGGCTTTTGGGCCAGACATATGACTCGCATGTTCAGCGTGGGCCAGTCCTGCGTCCACATTAATGACATAACAGGCTTTTATTCTGGTGCATGTGACTGTGGCCCTCTTACGGCGGTTGTTACAAAGGTTTGGCGGTTAGAATAATAATTGCATGAATTGTAAAGTTTAAAGCAGACATGATTGATGCTACCATGTTTATGGTGCTCTGAGGAGGGAAAAATAAATCTCTCACTTAAGCACCTCCATTACGTTATTATAAAGCTCTACACTCCTAAAAGCTGTTTCTTCAAGGGTTCTTTAGTAAAGGCAATGGTTCTGTTTAGAGCCATGAGTTCCATATAGAGCCACTTTATGCTAAAACGGTTCTTTTAATGGTGAAATGTTTTCTTTAGATTGTTGTATATGGTTCTATATAGAACCTTTTTTAGTTTATTTGGACTCTTTGGTATCACTCTTCTTGAATTCTTAAAAGACATCGTAACAATAAAAACACTCCTTTTAGTGATACATAACCATATACAATACATCTGAAGATGCATCTTACCACACAAAGAACCATTTAAGCATGAAGTGATTCCATGTACGCTTCTGCTTGAAAGTTTAAGAACTTTTTGAGAACTACATACATGTGACCTTAAGTATGACCATGACAACATAAAACCATATAGCTATATATTTATTTTTTAAACAAAGTGTATAGAAGATAATGGAAGGTATAGAAGATAATGAGAGTCAGGAGGTTCAATCTGGATGATAATCAGGTGTGAGTGTGGCTGAACCTACCTTATCTTGACTGTCACACACATTTGTTGGTGCATGTCATATCTCAGTCTGATGAGATTTCTGAGTGTACCAAAAAACATATTTGCCAATGCTTAATAGGCTGGAAGAGGTTCCAAAGCTACTTCCACTGCGTTTGGATTTTCTTTAGCCCGCTGTCAATACAAAGTGGTCTGGAGTGGCTATCCACCAAAAATAAGACAGATCCTAAACGATCACAAAGAACCCCAGAGTAGCATCTAATGATCAGCAGGCCTCTCTAATGTCAGCTGGCTAATGTCAGTGTTCATGAGTCCACAACCAACAGTGAGCAAGTATAGCATGTATGAAATGATTGCATGGAGCCACTTCTCTTAAGGGAGAACATTTCTACCTGTTTAAAGTAAACCTAAAGATCACAGGGATATGGTAAACATTGATGTTTGTGATTAAAATGAGAGATATTATGCAGCATGCTTTGGAGTTGTTTTGCTCCTGTTGAACCAGGACAGCTTGCCATCATTTGATGGAGGTATGAATTCTTGACTGTACCAGTAAATTCTACCAGAGCTCCTACTCAGGGTATCCTACTCAGATGATGGGTCTAAATAGAACCATTGCCTTTCCTAAAGAACCCTTGAAGAAGCATCTTTTAAAGAGTGTACATATTTGTGATTGAAGTGAATGAATGTTGTGTTCACAGACTCTCTCAACGCTTCTCAACCTCAGCTTGTGAGAATTGCTAACATGAATGTTCTTGGTAGTGTGTTTCGACCATCTTTACAGTGCATGCCTTTGCTTGAGCAGTATTGCATTATTTCTATTAGTGCTTGTTCCTGTAGCATGATTTAATCCACTTTGTCTCCTTTGTAATCCTGAATCAACCAGAGCGTTTCAGCTAGTGAAATGAAACTGCTAAATCTGCTACTATTTTTGCTAACGCTCTTACAGCGATTTAAATATTAATTTAAATGGCTGACCAGCCGCAGAGTGCACACCATTATAACATGCTCCTTTTGTTCCTTCCCTCTTGTTCATTGTGAAGAGTTAGTACTGTTTTATGCAGCGGACCTTCACAAGAGCTAAACAGATTATCTCAGCCAGTTTGGTGTATATTTAATGTCACAGTGTTGTGCTATTTAATTTGTGTACATACAACAAATGATAAACATGCTGTTATAGGTTATGATATATTTCAGTAATTACTCTTTGAAAACAGTTCAGGCGCTGGGGCGACCCGCTGTGTGTGTTTTTATAGGCTTTTAAAATGTTGTAGACTTATCATAGACAATTCTAATGTAATTTTCTTCTTTCCTATGTCTGTAGGGCCATTTTACTTAACTACTAACCATTCTGTAACACATGTATAAATGTTCTCTGCTCATTTGTCTGTCTTTTTTCATATATTCTCACCTAAACAGGCTTAGCCTTCCTCCCCTCAGAGCTTATTTCTAAGTAAACATGTTTGTTATATAGCTCTTATAATAAGAGCTAACCTGTGTTAAACTGTGGACCCAGTAAGCCCAGTCAGTTTATTAAAATAGGTTTATACAAGAGAAGCATGCTTTAAAAGGCCCATATCATGGAAAACTGCATTTCCCTCACCTTTTTTTAAATAAAAGAGTGTGAAGTAATATGTAGAGACTATTAAAGTTTCAAAGTTTACATTCACTCTCAGTTCATACAGTCCATATATGGAAACGTTTTTTGCAATGTTATAGGAACCAACATACACCTACAGTAATTTAGCCCAGCCCACTCATATTATAAATCTAGGTTTCATCTCTAAGTACAGGACAGCCTTAGATCAGTCCTACCAAACAAACCTTTTAATAAAAATAAAAAGCTAACAAATAAAAATGGTTGGTAATAGAACTATTTCAACACTACATGCATTCAAGTCTTGGCCTGGTCACTAGAAATCCACTAGTTGTGTAATTGTTCATAGTGTTCTTGATCTACTTAGATTCTGTCAGGCTTCTAATTGCATTATGTATTTTACTTATTTATTTATTTTGTTGCTGAGGAAAACGTGTATCTTTATTTTTGTCGATTTTAGTTTTCTACATAATTTGAAGAGAATAGCTGCCCTTTATATCCTGTAAAGGTTTCAAGATGAATGGGCCAATAGAAAGGCTTCAAAATCACTTGGAATGAAACCTCTTTACAGTAACTTGCATTAATATTTAAGAATGTTTTTGACCTCTCATGTAAAGTCATGTAGAGATACATGTTTTTCTTTGGACAGCAATGATTTGTTATTATAAATAATTTGTAGATATTGTGAAGAGTAAACCAGGTAGAGATTAAGTTTAGGCACTTTTCTACTTTACTGAGCTTATTGTTAATATTGCCCCAACTTTGACTATTATGTAGGCCGACACAAGTAAAAATCCAAGGCACTACGTTCTAAATATATATATATATTTTACTTAAATTAATACATTATAATTAAAAATAATATTTAATCAATACATACATAAATCAATAATATAAAAAATAATAATTTGTTTACATAACGGCTCTAGCTGGCCACTATTGTAGAGAACCCTGTTAAAATATTTAGTAACATATTTCAATGAGAAATACTGTCATATATGTAATTCCCTGACTCAGTCGTCTCTATAGTTTATATATAATATTAACACTTGTGATTGTTTTTCCAATAGAATTCTGAAAAATATTTATTTCCAGGACGACTATTTAAAGTTTTCATTTTTCTCAACAGTCCCTTCATATAGACACAAATATCTCCAAAAAGAAAAAAATGGGCCTCTTTTCCTGTTTACTGTACAGTATAACAGGAGTACATTGTTAAATATTGAGAATGCGTGTATGGGATGTACTAACCTCATTCATTAAGTGAAAATATCAGTCTGTTGTTTTTGAATACACTGTTCTAAATGTGCTGGCAGTGGGAAGATTCCATTCCGGGACCGCATTAGGATGAACAATTCCCGCTCCTCTCAGGCAATCCGGGGCAAGGCTTCTTCCCCTGTGCCCCCAGGGAGCGTGCGCCGCTCGCCTAGCACTGAAAATGTGCCAGAAGCCACCAGCCCAGGGAAGGTGCAGAAAAGCTGGAGCTTCAACGACCGAACCAGATTCCGCACTTCACTCCGTCTCAAGCCCCGTCCTGCCGCAGATGGTACATGAGTGCTACCTTGGGCTACGTTCACATTACAAACAGATCTGATTTGAAAATTTGAAACAAATCTCAAAATGTGATGTTTTTTTTAGATTTTGAAAGGTCACTGTAATGATAACATTTAAATCAGAATTATTGTTCATGCTTGTTTACTTCATCATCATCATCATCAAACAGCAACAAAGTTTGTAATGTGAACGCAGTAACAGACATCAATACACACATTCACTCTCATATAAACATCTAACATGTGGGTTCCTCTCATGATTGTTGTCTCTCTGAAGTAGAGGGAGTTGGAGAGGAGAGCACTGAGGATAAGTCGTACTGTGATGTTGCTATGGAGGATGTTATACCAGCAGTGAAGACCCTGATTCGAGCAGTTAGGTGAGTATAGAAGTTGTATGGAAGTGGTGGGAGGTTCTCTGGGTCCTCTGTGTTATCTTAAAAAACAACTGGTTCTGATTCTTATATGCAATATCACAGTCTTTGAGATGTATTCTGTGGGCCCCAGTGAAATGAATGAACGTTTTATCTGCGTCACCTCGGCATTCTATTGGCTTTTAATGAGCTGTTTATTGTAAAGGACTCTTGGCATAGAAAATGCTCCCTCAGCCTTGACCTTTTCAGAAGCAAACTTCAAGCACTATTAATATCACTATTACGATGACAATGAAGGATGACACACATAAGAGGTATGGCAACTTTCAGCTACACGCTTGTATTTTTGCTTAAACAAGCAGAAAATAACAAAAAGCTGTTGTACAAATGCTGACATGTTCTAGCTGAGACGTGGTCGTCCTCACAACCGTTGAGAAGGTTTGTCATTCATCAACTAATCAGTTCCCAACAACATGGTGGGGTCATTTTCAAGTCAGATGCGTCGGCTCGGATATTCCAGGTGTTTTCCGCTCACTTCGCACATCTTTAAAATCAACATTATACTGATGAAGATCACGATTGTAGATCCTTGGAAGACACATCCTTCACGAAAGTTTAAGTTTGTCTTTAAATACTCTCAACCAGCTCACACTCAACAATGCTACATAATCAATGTCATAAAAGTTCTTCCAGTTACACATTTCCATCAATTCCAAGAGCTCAGTCGCCGTCAACACTGGTCCTGGAGATCTACATTCCTCTGGAATCTCCCCCCAATCTTCCACACCTACTCTAGCTAATTCACTTCTTCAGACTTGATTGGTTGGATCGACTGCTTTAGCTTTAGGTAAAGGAAGGGCAGAAGGTTTGATGCAGGCTGGAACTAAACTCAGCAGAAAAGTGAATCTCCAAGAAGAGACCACTGCTTTAGCATCTAAATATTGAACAACAGTGTCAATTAGCTATATTTTGACTATTAATCTCTGTGGTGCTAATGTCCGGCGCCCTGGCTCCTGGTAAGCAGATAACTCTTGCTGCTGGTGCCCCTAAAGGAATAGCTTATTTCAAGTGTCGTACAATCGAGCTTCCTATACCAGAGTACCTCCTCGGTGGGTGTTTCACCAAGTGGGGAACATCTGTTTGACACGTGAATCAGTGTGGGCTAGCTTAAGCTTTGGCCTTAGTGTTAGCTTTAGCTTTGTTAATGTGCCACCGAGACGTCACCCATTTGCCCTTTTGGGGGAGCTCTAAAGCCGGAGTCGCTAACTCTTCCTAAGGCACCCAGGGTAGACAACACTGAACTCTGCTATTGAAAAGCAGACCATAAGCTGAAAAAGCATAGCCATAATCTTCGAAAAAGATTTGCAGCACAATGTATGACATTATGAAGAAAATAAAGCCAACTTCCAAATAAACAGTAGTAACGGTTCCTATGAATCCTGTACTTGTTATAATTTTAAAAGCATTTTTAAGACATTACATACGACATACATACTACTTTATAATACATGTCATAATCTTGCTTTATTCATGTTTTAATTATGAATGTGACCTCATAAGGTCAGGTTCCAAAACACCTAAAGTCTGTTCAGTAACCAGTTACCTAAAAAAGTATACTATCAAACTCAAAGTGTGTCTAAAAAATGTGTTTTTATGAATATTTGGGAAAATACTGAAGTGTTTGTCATTTTTGCTAAGTTGCTAACTATTGAGTAGTTTGATTAAAAAAAAAAAATATATATATATATATATATATACATATATATATATATATATATATATATATATATATATATATATATATATATACCAAACCCTTTTTCCTCAGTACTACACATTACATTATGTATACAGCTTTCTAATAAGCTGATATTATAGTGTATTATGAATGCATGTAATTATAACTGCTTGGAAGCAGTTATACAGACTTATGTCAGGTGATGTAAGATATTAGGTATGTCATATAATCCATTATAAATACATTTAGTGTAAATACAGAATAATAGCAACTTCTATCTAAACCAGCTCAGAACATTCTTTGTTATATATGTTAGATATGATTCATGTTGATTTTAAATTTTAAATAACACATAAATCGCATAATACTCTGTCTGCCACAAATTAAAACAAGCAACCAAACAAATGACATTTCTTTACACAACAAAACAAATGAACACACTGTATGCTGACGTGAATACATTGATTTAATAAAAACCTCAAACCCGAGATAACATTTGGTGGTCTGCACGCTGCAGGTGTATTGTGATTATTGTTCGCAGTAAAATCATAGGCCTACATTTGTCATGTGTTTAATTAGCTGAGAAAGCCACGGTAGACTTCAGAGTAGAGCTAATTCAGTCTGACCATAATGTAATCCATGAATGCCGTTCGCTGAGTGGAATTATGACATCTTAAATCTGAGCCTTTTGGCCTGACTGGTGTAGCTGACTTCAAGAATGCACAGAAAACAAAGCTCCAGGTGTGCGATACTCACAGGTGCATTATTGCTGGTGACACAACAGCATTTTGCATTTTGCGTAAGGCTCCCTGGATAAGATTGATGTCCTTTAGAAGCAAGCAAATTTTAGCTTTACACAATGCTGAGGTTTCACTTTAAGGAGAGTATTATAGTTCATCAGCAGTCCCCTGCAGGAGCGTGTGAGCTGGGCTTAGCGAGAAGTCCTGCACCAGATGTCCTTAAAAAGATAAACTGAACTAAACTGAAGAACAAGCCTTGCTCATTTCTAATGTACAGTTAATATTCTCTCAGAACCAATACATAAGTATAGTTTTTATGTAATAGCTAATTATTAGTTGCGTTATTGGGTTTCAGATAACTTGCCTCACACCTTTACCGTAGCTCACACTTTGTCTTGGATACAAGAGCATCCAAGCACTAATGTTCTCGCTGCTATTATTAGGGACACCAACTAAAAGGTTGTTTGGGGGTGGGGTGGTCTTAAGGCTGACAGTATAACGATACAACCTTACAGTGCATTGCCACTGACACAGAGAGTCAGCATTTATGGAAACCCTTGGAGAGTGGAAATAAATGGGATTTCTTTTTGCTTTTCCCTCACTCCTTCTCTTTTTCCTTACCCTCTCTTTCATCCGCACCTGAGACCCACCCTAGCAAAATGTGCAGCTACCTGCAAAATTAGAAGGGGGAAAAATGCAGCCTGCAAAAAAAACCCCAAACTCAAGAGTCATCAAGAAACTTGGGTTCTGGGGGGCTTGACGTGTGTGCTGAGGCACCAGCTGTAGAGTTCCTCTTGCATCCCGCCAGCAGAAACGGCGCCATCACCCAGGCAGAGATGCACAGCTCGGCACTCGCACACGCAAGCTATTCCTGCTAAACAATGGTTCTTTTTTTAACCACATCTTGGGCCGTAGATTTATCTCACCTGCTTTTGCCAGTTCTGCTTCTTACCCAAGTCTGGTTTCTCCCCCTGCTGGCTGCAAGTGGCTGTGCAGCAGGGTTAGGAGCCCCTTAGTAGGGAAGCTATGTCTCTCTTGTCTCGTCATAAAAAGGTATTCTCTTAAATAAAGGCAGGATCCCTCACAGGATATAACATATTCTCATGAAAAAACCTCCTGAACTGTTTGGAAGAACTCCTGGACTAATCTATCATGGAACAGGATGGCAGTTTGAGTGCAGCTGTTTGCTGATGCTAACATGTGGTGTATTTAGTGTTTGTGCCGAGCCAGCGTCATGGAGTAATATAGCGCAAAAAGGAAAATCATAGCTGAGGTTGATAAAAGAAACTGACCTGACTTCAATAACAAGCCTGTCAGGCATCCGGTGTCAAGCCACTCTGACTATGTCCAGTAGTATTTAGTCTGCACTTCATAGCTAATGCTAATGCAAGAGTGCACTTAGTTTCAATTTCAACATTGAATAAATGTTGGCATTGGCACACAAATCCCATATTGATGCATCCTTTAAAAACCCAGGAAGCTTAAATCAGTTTTCTTTCTAACTAAGTAGGTGGATCTAATTATGTTGTTCCTGCAAAGAAATTGTAAATATGTAGTAAGTATGCCTTCAAATAATATGACCAAAAATAGACTGATATATTACACAGTGTTGGTCAAAGAGCTGTCAATATATATTACCCAGTGTTGGTCAAAGAGCTGTCAATATATATGACACAGTGTTAGACAGAGAGCTGTTAATATATATTACACAGTGTTGGACAGAGAGCTGTCAATATATATTACACACTGTTGGACAGAAAGCTGTCAATATATATTACACAGTGTTGGACAGAAAGCTGTCAATATATATGACACAGTGTTGGACAGAGAGCTGTCAATATATTACACAGTGTTGGACAGAGAGCTGTCAATATATATTACACAGTGTTGGACAGAAAGCTGTCAATATATATTACACAGTGTTGGACAGAGAGCTGTCAATATATATTTCACAGTGTTGGAAAGAGAGCTGTCAATATATATTACACAGTGTTGAACAGAGAGCTGTCAATATATATTACACAGTGTTGGACAGAGAGCTGTCAATATATATTACACAGTGTTGGACAGAAAGCTGTCAATATATATTACACAGTGTTGGACAGAGAGCTGTCAATATATATTACACAGTGTTGGACAGAAAGCTGTCAGTATATTACACAGTGTTGGACAGAGAGCTGTCAATATATATTACACAGTGTTGGACAGAAAGCTGTCAATATATATTACACAGTGTTGGACAAAGAGCTGTCAATATATATTACACAGTGTTAGACAGAGAGCTGTTAATATATATTACACAGTGTTGGACAGAAAGCTGTCAGTATATTACACAGTGTTGGACAGAGAGCTGTCAATATATATTACACAGTGTTGGACAGAAAGCTGTCAATATATATTACACAGTGTTGGTCAAAGAGCTGTCAATATATATTACACAGTGTTGGACAGAGAGCTGTCAATATATATTACACAGTGTTGGACAGAAAGCTGTCAGTATATTACACAGTGTTGGACAGAGAGCTGTCAATATATATTACACAGTGTTGGACAGAAAGCTGTCAATATATATTACACAGTGTTGGTCAAAGAGCTGTCAATATATATTACACAGTGTTGGTCAAAGAGCTGTCAATATATATTACACAGTGTTAGACAGAGAGCTGTTAATATATATTACACAGCGTTGGTCAAAGAGCTGTCAATATATATTACACAGTGTTAGACAGAGAGCTGTTAATATATATTACACAGTGTTGGACAGAGAGCTGTCAATATATATTACACAGTGTTGGTCAAAGAGCTGTCAATATATATTACACAGTGTTAGACAGAGAGCTGTAAATAAATATTACACAGTGTTGGACAGAGAGCTGTCAATATATATTACACAGTGTTGGTCAAAGAGCTGTCAATATATATTACACAGTGTTGGTCAAAGAGCTGTCAATATATATGACACAGTGTTGGACAGAAAGCTGTCAATATATATGACACAGTGTTGGACAGAGAGCTGTCAATATATTACACAGTGTTGGACAGAGAGCTGTCAATATATATTACACAGTGTTGGACAGAGAGCTGTCAATATGTATTACACAGTGTTGGACAGAGAGCTGTCAATATACAATATATTACACAATGTTGGACAGAGAGCTGTCAATATACAATATATTACACAATGTTGGACAGAGAGCTGTCAATATATATTACACAGTGTTGGACAGAGAGCTGTCAATATATATTACACAGTGTTGGACAGAGAGCTGTCAATATACAATATATTACACAATGTTGGACAGAGAGCTGTCAATATATATTACACAGTGTTGGACAGAAAGCTGTCAATATATATTACACAGTGTTGGACAGAGAGCTGTCAATATGTATTGCACAGTGTTGGGCAGAGAGCTGTCAATATGTATTGCACAATGTTGGACAGAGAGCTGTCAATATATATTACACACTGTTGGACAGAAAGCTGTCAATATATATTACACAGTGTTAGACAGAAAGCTGTCAATATATATGACACAGTGTTGGACAGAGAGCTGTCAATATATTACACAGTGTTGGACAGAGAGCTGTCAATATGTATTACACAGTGTTGGACAGAGAGCTGTCAATATATATTACACAGTGTTGGACAGAGAGCTGTCAATATGTATTACACAGTGTTGGACAGAGAGCTGTCAATATATTACACAGTGTTGGACAGAGAGCTGTTAATATATATTACACAGTGTTGGACAGAGAGCTGTCAATATATATTACATAGTGTTGGACAGAGAGCTGTCAATATATATTACACAGTGTTGGACAGAGAGCTGTCAATATGTATTACACAGTGTTGGACAGAGAGCTGTCAATATATTACACAGTGTTGGACAGAGAGCTGTCAATATGTATTACACAGTGTTGGACAGAGAGCTGTTAATATATATTACACAGTGTTGAACAGAGAGCTGTCAATATATATTACACAGTGTTGGACAGAGAGCTGTCAATATATATTACATAGTGTTGGACAGAGAGCTGTCAATATATATTACATAGTGTTGGACAGAGAGCTGTTAATATATATTACACAGTGTTGAACAGAGAGCTGTCAATATATATTACACAGTGTTGGACAGATAGCTGTCAATATACAATATATTACACAATGTTGGACAGAGAGCTGTCAATATATATTACACAGTGTTGGACAGAGAGCTGTCAATATACAATATATTACACAATGTTGGACAGAGAGCTGTCAATATATATTACACAGTGTTGGACAGAGAGCTGTCAATATATATTACACAGTGTTGAACAGAGATCTGTCAATATATATTACACAGTGTTGGACAGAGAGCTGTTAATATATATTACACAGTGTTGAACAGAGAGCTGTCAATATACAATATATTACACAATGTTGGACAGAGAGCTGTCAATATATATTACACAGTGTTGGACAGAGAGCTGTCAATATATATTACACAGTGTTGGACAGAGAGCTGTCAATATACAATATATTACACAATGTTGGACAGAGAGCTGTCAATATATATTACATAGTGTTGGACAGAAAGCTGTCAATATATATTACACAGTGTTGGACAGAGAGCTGTCAATATGTATTGCACAGTGTTGGACAGAGAGCTGTCAATATGTATTGCACAGTGTTGGACAGAGAGCTGTCAATATATATTACACAGTGTTGGACAGAGAGCTGTCAATATGTATTACACAGTGTTGGACAGAGAGCTGTCAATATGTATTACACAGTGTTGGACAGAGAGCTGTCAATATATATTACACAGTGTTGGACAGAGAGCTGTCAATATATATTACACAGTGTTGGAAAGAGAGCTGTCAATCAACTTATTAACCACACCCACACAGTTCTGAACTGTGTTTTGTCATTTACTCCTTTAATTTTTCTTAAAGCTTTGATAGATGTTTAATGAAACACTCAATATATCCAGCAACTATTAATAATGTGGGTAAAGTTTGTTACGCTCTATTTACCTCTTCTGGATCCTGTTAATCTAAAATAAAATGCTGAAATGTAATTGATGTGAGCTACAGCAAATCAGTTCATGTGCTTAGCCAAAAAAATACTGTTGAAGCATTAAGAGATCCTTTCACTGGAACGAAGGGCCTGAGCCCAACTCCTGAAAAACAACTTCACACCATAATCCCCCCTCCACCAAACTTTACACTTGGCACAATGCAGTCAGACATGTACCACTCTACGGGCAAGCATGATTCGTCACTCCACTGCCCTAGAGTCCAGTGGTGGTGCGCTTTACACCACCCGCTGGAATTCACTGAGCTCCTGAGGGCGCCCCATTCTTTTACAAAATATTTGTAGAAGCAGTCTACATGCCTAGGTGCTTGGTTTTAAACAGCTATGGCCATGAAAATGACTGGCACACCTAAATTCTCTGATCTGGATGGGTGTGTTAATACTTTTGGCAATATAGAGTATTTATACAGCACTTTTCATGTGACAAAGCTTGTTACAACAGCAGTTTACAGCATAAACACTATACACAAATACATAATAAAAATATACACAACATAAAACATGGAGCTTATGCATGGATCCCAAATACAGTCTTTAGCTGTTTCTGAAAAGAATCTATGGAATCAGCAGAGCTTAAAGAAGTGAGCAGAGCATTCCATAATTTAGGAGCTATGGCCACACAAAAGCTAGATCACTGCCAGGTACATGGGAGAGCCAGTAAATTTAGCTCATTTGACCTGAGAGAGCAAACTGATGAATGAGAGTGAAGATCAGCCTGACTGTGCATTACCTCTGTAAGTGAGAATAAGAATGTTAGACCTTATTAGAACTAGGAAGAAGTCCTGCAGCAGCATTCTGAATTACAGTAATCAATACGAAACATAAAGGCACGTAAAGCATCCTTAACTCAGCATTCAAAACTACAAATCTAAGTTTACAAAAATGTCTTAAGCAAACAAAAAAAACAACAATATCTGGTCAGCCACTTAACATGAGTGCAGAATAACAAGGACTGATCAAATAAATTAAGTAAGCTGAAATTGGCAGCAAAGAGGTCCAATAAAATGAAAAGAGAATTGGGAACTAAATGTAAATGTGAACCACAAGTGGAACAGTAACATTTGTTTACTTATGCAAATATTATCACTATTTATCACGTAATGCCATATAAATACCCACATAAGTACAGATTCATCAACTGTTCACTTTTGCTGTTCTGCTGATTCCTCTATAAGAAGCGATATAGAAGATTCTAATAAAGACTCCCAGCAGAGCTTGTATGTGTCCTATTCTTATTTAACCTAGCTCAGATATGTATGTGTTTTGCCTGTTCTCTCTTTCTGTCCACCTGCGACACAGCACTGTAAGAGACTATAGTGGACTTCTCAGATAAATAGAATAAAATGTGTATTACCCACTGAACTGTATTCGTTGTGCCAGTTTCACCATTGGCATTGTTTCTTCTTTATCTTACTGTGATGGACACAGGCTGGAAAATTTGTAGGACTTTTTGGAAACACTGTATGCATGTTTATTGTTTACATTTAGAATCCTGAAATTCCTGGTAGCCAAACGGAAGTTCAAGGAAACACTACGACCATATGACGTGAAGGATGTGATTGAGCAGTATTCGGCTGGACACTTGGACATGCTGGGCAGAATCAAGAGCCTGCAGACAAGGTTTGGTTCAATAGGAAGTTTGAAGTGTTTGTTTCTGAGAATGTTAACTTTTTTAAAGTGGCACAGCGGCAAATGATGAGGTGTATCTAACAACATCAACATTTTTAAGAGAAATCTAAAAGAAATATGAAACAGCCATAGAGTCCAGTTAGAAAACTCTGAATAGACCACACTGACACACTTTTCTGCCTAAAAAGGGTAGATCAGATCGTTGGTCGAGGTGCTGTTCAGTCTGATAAGAAGGTGAGAACGGAAAAAGGTGAAAAGACTCCTCCGGAACTGGATCCATTGGATGAGCTGAGCATGATGGGACGTGTAGTTAAAGTGGAGAAGCAGGTAAGGGATGTCACATATCCACACATGTGGGAAATGATTGAGTATGATATCTCTGGACAGCACCAGACCTGTGTGTGAACAGAGTTTAGAAAGTGTGCTCCATGTGCGTGTAACACTTGTGTGCAGTTTTATGAAATTTTAGTAAATGTCTTTTTTTCTTTCTCATAGTGATGGCACATTGGACAAGAAATAAAGAACACTACTGCTACATGATAGAATATTCTTCTTCTATTTTGCTTTTTTCTTCCTCTATCCCATCCCACAGTTTGTGAGCGTCCAACTCTGGAACGTTCAGTCTGATTGGGAATAGTGTGCTTGTGTGCAGCCTTTTAATTGGACATAGGATTTATCATCATTAAATGATGCTTTATTTCTTATAGGATTGAATGATGGGCATGACCTTAGTGCACCTTGCTCATATCATGGTGATCCAAGTTCATTAGCAACACACTATTAACCATATGGGGTGCCAAAATAACCATCAGCAGCCACCTTAGGAACCACTTGAGATACCATCCTCATTGCAAGACCATAGTAACCACCTGGGGTACCATAGCAACTGCCTAGTAACACTCTAGCAACCGTTTTCAAGCTGCATAAGCTTGTTTTCATTTATCATTGTCTTGGAAATGTCTGAGATTAGATGCTGTACAGTATACTGCTCAGTGCTCTAGATATATCTTTTCCACAGTGAAGTCAATGCCTCTAACAGTGTTCTATTCTGGTCTCTCAGGTGCAGTCAATTGAGAACAAGCTGGACCTGCTGTTGAACTTTTATTCTCAGTGCCTAAAAAAGGGCTCCTCCCACTTCACCCTGTCCTCTTTGCTGGAGCCTGACCTCACCTCCGACTACCACAGTCCAACTGACCACCGGGACCTTTTTCCCTCCGCCAACACGCTCAACATTTCCCAGTCAGACAGTGGGAACATGGACTGACACCAGGAGAGAACTAGAGGACTGTGAGCGTCCAGCAGCCCCACGGTGACTGCAGCCGTAAGACACTCGGCTTAAACGTCAATATCACAAACCCTGCAAAAGCCCTTCTAGTGGTTCTGATACTGCTCCGGCCATCACCACATCATCACATGGGTTTGCCTACCTCTACACTGACTTTTATCCCCTAAGTGTGTCTTTGCTTTTCGGTTCTGCTCGACTTCCACACCGTATAGGGGCTCCTTTAGGAAGGCTGTTACAGTGGTGTGTTTTCTTATTGTCATACTTGTTGTTCAAGTTCTTCTTTTTTTCCTTTTTCTTATCTGAGTCTGATTATCATTGAGAGTGGTCTCCTAGGTAGACTCTTCTAATGCTTTTTGGGTAAACAGTGGCATTCTCGAGCCGGTTTCACCAGGTTCACAGCGGTCTTGGGAAAACGCGGCTGCTTGATCCGAAGGAGATCGAAGTGTGGAGCAAAGCTTTTTGCAGAGGCATGCTAAAATATATTTTTTGTCTTCCAGAAGAGAGTGGATGGAGCACTGTTACTTGACCACTAAAAACTGTCACTTACTACCACGTCTCTTTTATAAAAGGCAGTCAACTGTAGATACAAAAAAAATGTGCACATGTAATTTCTGGCATTTATTTCTTGATGCTGTGATGCCAGTAATGTTTCAGTTTCTGGTTTTTGACTTTGTTTTTAATCAGTAGACTTTCAGCGGTTTTCTATTTTTTCCGAGATCAGGGCTTAAGTTGTCAAATGATTTCGAACTGGGTTTGGATTTTAGACTCTTGTTCTCGACCTCGTTTTTAAACTTTCAGCTGATGCAGCATCCTTTGTGCCGCGAGGTGTCACTGAGCTTCTACTGAATGTACCGCGTACCCTTAACCTTGTGCTGTCCTGCTAACTCTGTCCTAATTGTGACGGACAGACTACGGTACAGTTCGGCATGATGGACTCGAGCTGGACAAAGGGACGACTTGCAGTTTTCACCAAAGCATCATCTCTTTCCTAAACTCCTGATCTGTTTGTTGCATGGCCCTGCATCCTACTTCTTAGGACATGCCCAGGATGGGAAGAATGAACCAAATCTTGGTCTGCTATGGCACTCAGGGTTCTGTCATGCATTGTGGTAACTCCATGGCTTGTTATAACGACGCTTCCTATACTGCACAGATGGGGGTACAGCTTCCTCTCACTCACTTGTCTCTCGAGAGCCCACTGTGCAAAAAGAGTCAGAAGAATTAGCCGTAGACACTAAATATTCCTTTACTGAAATAGCTGCATCAAAGTGCATGGTAGTGGAAGGCTAGGAGGCCTTTAGGTGGAATAATAGCATAAAAGGTGGTAAGCTTACCTTTTTCCTTTTTTTAGTGGATTTAGTCATAGAGGCTGTTTATAGGCCCTGTTCTTGTCCTTTTAGCCTCGTCCCTTTCTGCCTTGCAGCCCATTTTTCTCATCCTGCATGTACTTCAGCCTAAATCAAATGGTGCAGGCCTACAGGAATCAAATAAGAAGCTCTTAAAAATAAAAGTGTCAAAGACCACTTTCAGTTCCCTAAAGAACCTTTTTTTGTTTTTGTAAATAGGAAGTGTGAAAGTACAGAATCTTTTTAAGGTTCCACAGCAATTAAAGGGTTTTTCCTAGAATTGTACACCCAGGCCAATAAATCTGTAGAAGCCTTTATTTTTTAAACTGTACAGGTATGTTATGATCTCTGCACTATTTCTACCTGCTTACATTAGTTTCGGAAATGCCCTATCAAGCAGTGTTTTTCTCCCAAACACATTCAGGAGGCATGGAATGGCATGGGCCATTAGTGAATTAAATAGAAGCCTGTCACATGATCGCAGATCTGCCCCATACAGAGCTAAAAAACAGTTTGGCAGTTTAATTTTAACAGAGATGTGATCAGGATTAAGTGACTGATCTAAGACTTTGGTCTTTGTGCATGAGCTCCATATCAGTATCTATGCATGCTACTCTGGGGGGGGGATCCAGCTTTATGAGAAATGCTGCAGCCAGTCTGGGTAAATAACAGCATGGCAGGAGAAGCAGTGGAAGCAGCACTCGTCTGCCTTATCTACATAGTTAGAGCACACGGATGTGTTTACGATATAAAGGTAGACCTGAGCAGTCGTTTGGGCTACTTCTCATGGCATTAATGAATCATTCTAAATGGACTGAACTGGAGTAAACAGAATCCAAAAGGAGTTTTATACATAACCACCTTTGCACCTGCACCGACTCGTGTGCAGACAGTATATGCTCTTGGCAAAATAATTTTATCTTCTTCTCGCAACCTACCTACATTTCACTCTGCCTCATCTTGTTTGTGTGTCCTTTTGTTAGTTTTTCAGCTCTCCCTTCTATTTTGTCCTCTTTGCCTTATTCAGTTCTTTATTATCAACTTGTGTGTCATTTTAAATACATAGCTGTACACCAAGGTACTTTTAAACATTTGTGATATTTCTTTTATCGTTGCCGTCCATTGACATGATTGTTAACTGCTGATATGAGAGATAATTTGCTCCAAAATATGTATGTTCAATCTGGTATGATTGTAAAAAAAGAATAATAAATCCAGATTTTGTTTACGAACGACCAACAGTTTTGTGTGAGAGACAAAGGTGTTAAAGGTATTCACATTCATTACTCAGGTAGAAGTAGATACAGGTAGATACTAGGGTTTAAAAATACTTCTGTAGAAGTTGAAGTATCAACTTGAGCTTTTTACTCTAGTAAAAGTGTAAAAGTGCTGCTTTTAGAACTACTTAAAGTATAAAAGTAAAAGGTAAAAGTAATGTAAACATGCCATTAAAGACAAATGCTTAGACCCACAGGGGTCTATAGTGCACTAGCCCACCTCTCCAAAGAAGATCATTCTTCTAAAAGCCATAATGACTATAATGTTATATTAAAATGTTAATGTTGATAAATTTGGGATGCACTAGGCTTCCTCTTTCAGCTCATATACGCCCATTGAACATGAATGTAGTTTATTACAATGTAAATATATTAAAGAAGCATATCTGTGTACTACTAAGCATTAACATGTGTTTCATGGAGCAGAAGATATGATGACTAGTATTGTAATGGTGCAAAAAGTCAAACTTCAAAGGCATGTTATCAGTAATCTTTACTGGAATGTAAATGTAGATGAATGAAAACAAGTTGAAATGAAATAGGAGTAACGAGGCTATGTTTAAAATGTAAGGAGTATAAAGTACAGATAATGGTGTGTAAATGTAAGAAGTAGAAGTAAAAAGTCAGCTGAAAAATAATTACTCCAGTAAAGTATTAATAACGAAAATCAACGTGTTTGTACTTTGTTACTTGACCCCTCTGGTGACAGAGGGCCTGGACAGAACGGGACAGAAGGATCACTTCACCATTTGATAATATGAAAGATTAGGACTTTTCATTATCCAGATTGGTTCCATATTGTATTTAATACCTAAAACTCACCAACCTGACTAGTGCAAAAATAGATTATTCTAAACAGCAATGAGGTTCAGATTTTTGTCCATACTGGATGAGAACATCTTAGTCAAGACATGCCAGTTAAGCTCTTTCAGGTCAAGGAATGTGCTTGTGGAACTTTTCAGGTTAGCCTAGGACAGCGATGCATTTAAGGGTGATGTATCTTCAGCATGATCAGCAATTGCTGTCCTCCAGACAGGGTTATGTGTGTCTGGTGCACACTGGCTTAAAGAGGAATCGCACCGGCTATTTCTAATTTCACATTTTAAATCCACTGCTATTATGCAAACAAAGTAATTTAGACTGAAATTATATACACATTATATACAAACTAGCTGAGTCTAAATTGTTTACGATGGTGGTAATGTTCTATTAAACATTTATCATGAAACTAAACCAAAATGATAAATATGTCTACGCTGGGTGGTTTGGTGTGAACTGCTATGTTTTAGAGAAGCTTACAGAGCCAGAGTTGTTTACATTTACGGTTATAGGAACCAGACGTCTCACAGTTATTCCATGAAATGGGTATAAATGCAGCCCTGATGTCTGACACATTCTTTTTAAGGTAGTTTTGTGATAAAGTTTTGGTCTAAAATGTATTTTCATTTATTTTAGTCCATTCATAGTACTGGGCGGCATGCATGGTGGTCTGGGGTAAAATAAAAAGAAACCTTTTTTTTTATTTATGACTATTTTAACATAATCTAAATTACATATAAAAACTCAGAAAACACATGTAGATTTACTGCATATAGTAATAACAAATTAAATGGCTATATTTGTGGTTTACACTTTTGGCCCCTGGTTCCATTTCACATCAAACCACTCTGACAGAACAAGATTGCATACATTTTGAAAAAATCAGCAGAATCACCCTTTAAAACCTCTTAAAGGAACAATTTGTATAATTATTTGAATTCCTACTCCAAACAGTAGGGGGCAACACATCACCAGGAATTGCTCAGTCTTCAACATGATTAACGAGAGGCTATCCGGGCAGTGTTACTTCATGTTGAAGTAATGTGACTCGATGCTACAGTGACTGAATATTATCTCTTCAAGTACAAAGCTGTGTTATAAGACAGGATGGGCTGGGGCTAGCTTATTAGCATGCTAACTTAGGTAGATATCCCTGCAACACGATACATAGATGCTTTTAACACATGAGCAAAACTGTTATTCCTTCAAATTCTGTTAATAATTTTAATTTATTTCGAATTTTTTATCTAAAACTATTACATACCGCTCCTTTAAAGCTACCTCACTTGAAATGGTGAATGCATTGCCTAATTTTTGAAATATTGTTTCACCGAAGATTTTTTATTTAAATAGTAGCATACAATTTTTGTTTTTAATTCAGGGTGAAGAAGTACATGCAAAGCAGTACCCCCAAACAAGCATTTTCAGATTCCCATATCAACCATTATTAGTATAAGACTCAGCAAACTCAGACTTTACTGACTGTTTGGCATTGTAAATGAAAACAGTACTTTTATTCTATTCTTCACAATGTCACTTAAAAAGATCTTTTGTCACTATGTTTACATCACACCGATTGAATTGTTTGGAAATTTAAAATGAAAATATCAGGTGGAGTTCTCCTTCAGGATGTCTCGCCGCTAGAGGGCGCCCTAACATTTCTCTTCTAGGTCGAAAACTGCACAGTCGGAGGATTTGACGTCATCGCAACTCTGAAGTTAAAGATGGCGAACAGTCACGTCTTCACTTTTGTGTAAATAAAGTATCAGCTTAAAAACATCGGGACGGAGAATTCTCACGCCATCTCAAGTGACAGGTTCTGGACGTTCCGAGGTCAGTGATATCCGGACATATCGCGTTATCTGAGCGCCGGTAATGTGAGGTGAGGACACTGAGGTGTTTTAGAGCTTCTCTCAGTAGATACACAGTTACGTTAACGTTAAACAGCTTAACATGTAGCCTAGCAAGCGCCGACTAGCTTTTAATCTTGATCTAAATAACGATAACGAGCAAGTGGCAGACCTTATTTAGTCTTTTACAGTCAAGAAGGCTGCTTGTTCTGGTATTAGTACATACACAGCAAGCTAGCCAGCTGTGTTGGGTTACCGTAGAATTCAGACTCGCTATCAGTTTACTGGAAAAGCTCAACTGCTTTCTTTCTGAAGTTGGCTTATTATTTACCACCTTATCCACCTTAAAAAGTGCAGCAGTGACATGAAACGTCAGGGAATTTAAATTAGAAGCTACCTTTGGTCACGCTCTTCAGGTTTACGGTCAGTACCCGGTCCAATCTAACCACTTACGGTGGAACTGGGAATTAAAAGAAGAAGCTAAGCTAACTTCAGCCATGTCTTTCTTCGGGTCCCGCTGTGTATGTCTTGAAGAGCGGTTAGTCGAACTATAGCTTGAGATTCAAGTTTTCCGAGCTCGCTTATTAGTTTTAAGCTGGTCAGTTAACGTTAGTCAAATTTATTTATACATTCAGCGAGAATGTCTCACACAGGTGAGCTACCTGACTGTTAATATCTATACTGACAGCAACATGTATCAGGTAACTCAGCTCTCAGTACTGAGTCTGAAAGCTTCTTCTTATAATTTTCCGGTCCACCTTAAATGCTACATCACTGGCTTGCCGGTAACTACAGTACGTAGAATTGAGTGCTGCCTCATTTAAGGTGGAAAGGAAATTAGCGTTTAGTTGTCCGTAGCGTTACTGGTTGTTGTTGTGCTGATGTGTGACTGCTGAATCTCTCACCTCCAGGTTGCTTGACGCTGTCCAGCTCTTTGTAGGAATCTGTCTCTGTGTTATGGAGCGTTTATAAGCCGTAACGGTGGCGTGTGCGTGCGCGCGTGCCCGCGGGATGGAGAGTGACTGCAGGATCCCGATGGCCTGTCTGAGACCCCGAGTTCTGGCCCTGCACGCGCTCTTCTGGGGCCTGGTGTCTATCAGGTCAGTCCACAAGATTGCAGAAGCCAGTGATTCAGGCTGATAAGTCACTGGTTTCCGTCTAGGAAATTTCTTTCAAAGGGCAGACCACGCAGGAAACTTTGAGATGAATTTATGAGTGATGATTATCACTGACCTTTCACCTGGTTTTTAATGTTCTTTTAGAGTGTTCGGGGCGGCACTGCTTGGTGAAGAGAAGACCACAGGTATGTACAGATCTGTTGAATCCCAGTATTCACAATCTCAAAGCGGCCTATCCAGAACACACTGGTAGCTGTTATAATGCAGCTGGCCGGATCGTTAGCTGACGTGCCTTTGCTGATATTAATGCTTCTTAATTGCAGTGACAAAGTCTGTGGCCATGCCTTGCTGGCAGTTGGAAGAGTTTGTAGTTGCTACAGAATGCTCACTATGCAGTGTTTTTCAGAAGGTGAGTATCATCTTGGTACCTGTGTAAATATGCCTATACATATATTATTTTTTTAAAAGATCAGTCTAATGTTTGAGAGGCACTAATGGTACTTTTGGTTTGCATTAAATCTCACCCCCAACACCCCACCTTCACCACCAGAAGACAGAGCCAGCCTGCAGCCAGACAGGATACGTGGAAAGGATTAACTGCACCAAGTCTAACAAAGACGAGTACAAGAGGTAAGTTTTACCTTTCAGCCCCTGACCCTTAAGGCTGCCTCACACTGGACGTACCAAGTCGGCCCACAACATAGTGTTACAATAAGTTTGTTTTTCTTTACACCCTACTCACATAAATTTAATGAAATAAAATGTTCATCATCACTTATCACACCTGGCACATGTTTGCTACCAAACTGGCTGTTTTCAGGATTTAAGATATGAGTTTACCTGTTTTACCTGTTAGCTGAAGTATCAGACCATTAGCATTTGTCTGTTTATCTGAAAGAATGGTTGCCTGTCTCTGTGTAAAATGCATTTCAATGGTCTGCACATGGCCTTAATTTACAGTAGCATTGGCAAAAGACAGCATGGCTCACTGGGTGCCAACGCTGCACTGTGTCTGCTGGTGTGGTCCTCCTATCATAAAAAATATTTATTTCAAATTTTACGCGGCATTGCGTCCAGTATGTGGTGGCGTTTACTTTGTGGTTGGTCTTGCCAATTAGCAGATGTGACAACTGCTGTCGTCCATTTAAATATAAAATGTTTAATACTGTCTGTTCTCTCTCTTTGTTTCTTGATAGCTGCCGCTCAGCAACAATGGAGGAGCACCTGTTCTGGAAATTCGAGGGTACCATGCTAGGGCTCACTGTTGTCTTTGCCTTACTGGTGGTGGCCAGGCAACGGTCCTTAGACCGGCAAGCCTCCGAAAAGGTTCGCAGGCAGATAGAATCTATTTAGTATTCAGAACTGATTTGAGAACTGTTCCAGCATGGGTCAGCCTCCCCCTCGTTGTAATAGCACAGCTGTATTAACTGGGTTTACTGGGTTACCATGGATTGTGCTCACTGGCCGCTCAACACACTCCACATCTGGCCGAATGGACGAAAGAGTCTTTTCCATTCTGACATTAAATGCAGTTATCTGGTTCCTTGCAAAATTGACTTTCTCCACAGGTAGTGTATGCTGTGCTACAGCGTTCTAGTTATTACTGTGAACCTCCAAGCAAACTGGGGCTTCAGCCTCCAAATAAAACGGAGAATCAAACACGAACATGAGAAACGACTGACTGTTTGCTTAGATCTTTATGTTTCTGTGCGTATAGTGTTTGGCTAAAGGTACATGTTTCCACTAACACTGTGTTTATTGCAGATTGAGTTTATTGCAGATGACCATGTGCACTTTGTATTTGCCTTTAAATCTGAGAAATATGATTTGGTCTTTAAAATGTTTGAAACTCTGACCTTGTTTACACCTGACTAGCCATATATATTTACACCTGGCAGTCATGTGTCTCTGGTTAGTCAGAGTAAAATCCGATGGTTGTTTGGGATGGTATATGCAAAGCGGCTCATTACGTGGCCACCTATTACCAATTGTTGATCCATTCACCGAACGTGTCCTCCATGATCATCTTCCTCACAGACAGAAATCATGTGCCCAGTGATATAATGCATGGGGAGGAGCTTAAAGTGTACTGGGAGGAGCTTTTCCATTTTTTTTGGAAAGAGAGAGACGTTTACACTGCGTTAAGTCAGATGTCTCTCAGAAAACCTACTAAAGTGAATTTGCATTATGTTTTATGTGGCTTGTCCTAATCCTAACACTCAAGGCGCATGAAGTGACCAGGTGTAAATGAGGTCAGACATTTTTAATTATAAAACTCTGGCCCTGCATTTTAAAAAAAAAGTGTGAATGTATTCATTAACTCTGAAGAAATGCTGTTGTGTTGTAGGCTAAGACTAAAGAGCGTAAAGAATTGGCCTCATGCTGCAGTACATAAGAGTTGTGAAAATGTGCAGACATATAAAATAGAGCATCTCACAATGTAATTTATTTTCAGTTTATTTCATTTATAAAGTTTTACAGGATATGACAGCTTTAGATTCTTCACCATGGCATCAATTGTTAAGACTGGCCACTGTTTTCTCCATCACGTTGTGCATGGTTTGTGGTGTGTGTCTGATGTTTTGCCTGCTTGATGTTTCTACTTGTGTAATGTACTGATGACACCCCGAGCACTGCACTGATTGCCACTGCTGACTTCTGCTCAACCAGAAACTTTTTTTTTTTTTTTTTTATTTTATCTGTTTAAAAAATGTAGAAAAGTCACATTGTGTTGAGTTACATGCACATGTTTCCTTTGTTTTAAATAGAATTTTAAAGTGGTAGAGATTATATAGAGAGTAGAGAGTATGGTATTTGCCTACTCTCTCTGGGTTTTTTTTTTTTTTGGCACAAGTAAGGCTCAAACATGTGCTTCCAGGAATCATCTTTTTTTTTTTTCTTCCTTTCTTTTGTTCCTCTGGTCATGTGATCTGGTGGTGTAAAGCAAGTTTGCAAAGTCATGTTTCATGTTTTTTATTGCTGCACAGGATTACAACTAAAGAAAAAGGCTGCATGCTCTTGGCCAGGGTTTTCTCCTGCGCCACCCAAAACTGTAGATAATGTATTTTTTATGAAAGATGCATAATGTTTCCTATTCTCTGTATTTTAAGGGGGACTGGAGGAATAAATTAAACAGAGAGAGTTTGTATTGTATCTTTTTTCAAATATTTGTCACATGTGCATGACTTTTTATATTCCATGTAGAGCTCTTAATAGCAGTACGTGAGAAAGTTATCTTAGATTTGTAATGTGAGATCAAAAGCTCTTTAGGAAGAAGTGAGTGCACTTTGACGCTTTAGGACAAGGGCAGATGTGGCCATGCTGAGAGTCTCTACGAGCAGAGCAGTACTTTTCAACGTTGCACTGTGGAGAGAAGATGACACAGGAACAAATGAACACTTTGTTGTTGTGCTTCTATAATTAGTGTAATAAGAGACGCCTACACAAACACCAAGCCATCTGAATGGTGACTGCATAATCCTCGACAGATAGAGCTCAGTATACCAGGAACAGCTCCCTTATACGTTGTACTCTAATCCACTAAGTGTTGCTCCAGCGTGCAGTGTATCACCAGGCTACACAGTGTCTGCAGGTTAAAGGAGCGGCGTGTAACCTCTAGGGATGAGGTTGCATTTTGCGACCTACTGAGCTCGAACCTCTTGTCTCGTAGAGGCTTTATTAGAACAGCAGCACCATTTAAGAGGAAACTGGAACATGCAATTAAGAAGTTGGCAAAGGGAAAGCCCATTTTGGACTACTGTAGCAATATTGGGGGTCTACATGGCGGCCTCCGTTGGAAGACACCCCACTCCTGTGTAGATATAATGGAATGATTGTTGGCCCAATCTTATGTAGATATAAATACATTGTACACTGATAAAAACACGTTGATTTGTAGTTATGGGTGATTTTAAGCTACTGAGAATTTAGCTTTGTACATTATATTCAATTTCTGAGATTGGACCTCCCTAAATTTTACACACTGCTCCCTTACAATCTCAATCTGATGAACTGTCTAGGCCAGTGTTTCTCAAACCTGGTCTATCCCTTACCAGCTTTTGATAAATCAGCAAATCATTGTCTGTCTGCTGTGGGATATAAGTACCAGAATTGTTATTCTCCTTCTCTTCAGACGTCTGCAAACGCCTGGAAGACGGTTGAAGCTCTTCCTTAATGTTCTCACGCCATCTGTCTGCAAGTTTCCATCAGAGGATTTTGTCTGCAAAGATAAAACAGCTTCATTACCAGTCTAGCACTTCAACATACACAGGGCTGTGCTTAGTGTATTATAATCTGTTATTTCTGATATATATACAATCATAGCTATTATATATTAAAGATATTCTATATTTTTGATGTCTAAGATCATTGCCCAGGACATGGTGACACATTTCCTGATAAGCCTGCTTAAGGTACAAGTTGCATTGTATTCGTAATAAAAGGGGAAATTCATTAATTTTCTATATAATTCAGTGGATGAGATATATAAACATCATTCCGAGTGGTTTGATGTGAAGTGGTTCATTTGCAGAGGAATGTAGACTTTTCTTCACACTTGTGATGATTGGAACCAGGAGTCCTGATGTCTACACAAATATAGTCTTTTTATTTATTACCCAAAACCACCAGTGAACCTACACACGTCTTCCGAGTTTTATATTATTGTTGTCCAAGGTTTTTTTTTTTTTTTTAAATACTTATTTTAGGACGGTATGTAACATCAATGATAATAAAATAATAGTCAATCTGAGAGAAAATATTATTTATGTGGACTATTTTTGCCTTAGAACACCCTGCATGTACCCATCCACTATGAATGGATTGAAGTAGATTACTTAAAATAAGTTTTGAACCAGAGTTTCATCACAAAACTGCTGTGAAACTATATCTAAGAAATCAGACCAGATAATCATTCCTCGCTTACCAGCTCTGTTTTGGTCTCATCTCTAGAGTCCATCCTTCCCACGGGCAGGTTTTCTGGAGGTCTCGCGCCCACCGCGCTAACAAATAAAACTACTACACAAATCACAATGAGTACTGAAGTGAAAGTGGGCATAGTGAGGAGGGGGGGGTTACACCACTCGCGAGGGACGCTGTTATCCTACGGTTTATAATTCGGTGTTCTTTTTTTTTACCCACCTGTTTTAAGACAAACCCCGCCTCCTGCGCTGGTAAATCGCACAGTCGGCTCACAATTAGCCAATCCTAGCGCAGGAGACGGATCACTGCTAGCCAATTATTTCACAGGTGGGCGGGGCTTTATTTGAGTACATGTGCGGCTCTACGAGGAGAGACTTACTTCGCTGAAACAGTTCATTTAGTTCATACTTGGTTCGTTAGTATATATAATATATGTATATGATAAAAATAACACCTCCCACCTGAATACCTATAACCTGTGGCCTAGACTTTTAGTGGTAAGGCTAATCCTGTCTACGTCAAAGCGGATTATTGGCTGTGTCTGCTTAGTCTCCTCTGCTGCCCACTCACTCTCAGTGCTGTTTGTTCGGTGGTACTGTGTCCTGGATATGCGCGTGCATGAGCTGTGCAGTGGTTCTGACCTGTTTGATCCCCTCCACCTATTAATGATATTCCGATGTGGTCAGTTCATTTGCTGTTTTAGTGAAATAAATGTCAGCGCACTGATTATGGCAACGCAGCCTGTGCAGCCCTGTTATCTGCTGATACTGGCTGAAAGGTCAGAGTCAACTTCCGAGTAAGGTTTTCTGTGGTGTAGAAAAGGGCACGACGTCATTAATCCTCCACATGCTCTGATTTACTGCTGAATGTATTTAGTCAGACTGCCACTATGTAAAGTTCATCACGGACTCGAATCCCTTGAAGAGGACATCAGAGGAAAAAAACCTATTACACCCATCAGATAAGGACGCACAGGTCAGCAGCGACTGGACTCGCGCTATTGATCAGTATTAAAGGTAAGCTGTGCTCCTCTCTTTGATGCTCGCCTTTTTTTGATCATACTGCATTAACCGGGTGGTGCAAACAGCCCATGTGGGGGCGTCTTTCTCATAGATAATACAATGACAGATAGTTTTCATTTTCTTTTAACCTTGGAGGACGTTTTAATGTTTGTGCGCTGTGAAAAACAACAACAACAACAAAAACATTTGTATTATATATAATTAATAAGACATTATGCAGAACCAATGAGCCTTAACGACATTTTATTAAACAAAAATAAATCTATTTAATCTTAGCTATACCTTAATCACGCGTACAGGTCAAGATCACAAACAACACAAGACGTTTCAAGACGTCAAACATATTTAATTGGCGAAGGTGGTCGCGCAGTGCCCGATGGGAAGTGTAGTCCTGCGGTTTCAATAGCAGCGCAGGAAGAAGGTGTTGCAGGCGGTTCCTCTCATGCAGTCACACAGGCGGCCGATTCGCGGTCCGTGCTTCAGAGCGCAGCGCTCCCCGACATCACACTGCGGAACACACAACAGCGCCACTTATTACACACTCCTGTTCTCCTGCATCACTCTGAGAGTGAGTCCTAGAAGCTCCAGTGCTTAATAAACAACTATAGACACAGTTTGAACACGCACATAGACCTCCCTGCTGAGAAAAACAGCACTCAATGCTGGTCTGTACTGGTTCATGCTGCTCTGTACTGGCTTATGTTGGTCTGGTGCTGCCCCAGCTGGTCACCTCAGCATGGTCATGTTGGTTCACCAGCATACCAGCATCAAATCACAACATAAGCTGGTTTTGGTGGTGATCAGCTTATCAACTTGCATTAATGCTGACCAGCATATCGGCATCCAGAACACAACCTACACTGGTTTTGCTGGTGATCAGCCATACTGGTCTGTACTGTTAAGATTCTGCCATTAATATTATACTTGGGTTTTGTTGTGTGTTATATATTGAAAACAACACAAATATCACTGTAAGTTTATGACCTGTGCAGAGGAACCTGATAGAAGACCCTTAAAATGATTCCTCAAAGGTTCTTTAGTAAAGGTGGTGCCCACATATACAATCTTGGACCCTCAACGAGCCAGCTGAAGGGTTTTTTTGCAGGATAAAATGGTTCTAGAAGCTAGTCTTTTAAAAATCTTTTTAAAGTGGTTCTAAACAGCACTAAAATATTGTCACAAGTCAGAACCCTTTCTTGGAAAAAAGGGTTCTATCTAGAACCATAAACACTCAAACAGTTGTTTGAGTGTTCATGGTTCTTTACGGCACCAACATATTGTTACAAGTCATAGAAACATAGAAACAAGTCAAAGGAAAAAACTTGGGCTCTTTAGTAAAGATGAGGGTTCTATCTAGAACCATGAGCACTCAAATAAACACTTGTATGCTTAAAAGATGGTTCTATGCAGTACAGGAACAAGGTACAAGACATAGAACCTTTAATATGGCTCTAAAAAATTAAATAAAAAAATTCAAAGGTTATAAATAGAATCGTAAACACTTAAAGAACCATTCGCATGCTTAAATTATGCTTATAAGTGGTGAACATGATTTTTCTGACTGGTTGTTTTATTTAGTTCTATATGTAGCACCAAAAGGTTCTGCTATCGTTACTCTGTCAAGCTCGTAACAATCGCAGAACCATTTATGGTTCTGTGTGGAACTATATAAAAAAGTTATATACTATATACTACACGTTCTCCATCAGTCTACAGAAAGATTTCATAATGCAGAAAGTCTTTAAGTCATGGAAAAGACTCTTTAATAATAATAATAATAATAATAATAATAATAATAATAATAATAATAATATTAATAATAATAATAATTACCCTCGGAATGACACTGGCTTTTTTCTCCAGTGATATCCGATTGTCCTCCTCTCCTTCCAGAAGATCTTGGAGAGCTTCAGCCTGCGCAGAATGGAAAGATGAAAGATTTGAAGGAACCAACATGGACAGTTTAGTACATGACTTTCTAAAGCAGGTCAGGATGAAAGAGCTTTTGAAGAAGCTGCAACAAGTTAGTAGAGAAACGATTCCTGATTTCCACAGTCAAGATTACAGTCTTACCAAGTCTCTGGTGACGAGCTGCTCCTCGTGCGTGGACAGTCGGTTGTCCAGTGACCCCTGACCGTGGCAAACGACACTGAGCGCGAGGATGAAGACCCCCAGGTACACGGCTGCTCTGACGCTGTCCATGGTGCTGGGCGCTTTGGCGTTGGTCGGGCGAGCGGAGGGAAAGAGCTGCAGCTCGGAAACTCCTCACTTCTTCTCTTCTTTTGCCGCGCGGGTGATTTCAGTCGCTGCTTATTGCTTCGCTGAGCTGCCTGGAAACTTTCTCCATTTATACGATGCGAGGGACGGACTGATGTGGTCTCGTGACGTCACCGCCCACCGTCCCCGAGACCCATTTCTCTACAGGTGTGAATCAGTCTCTAGGTCAAGCGATAACGCCGCGCCGGGAGCACGTGACGCATACACGTCAGGTCCGCCGTGCGCAAATGGAAGCACATTTCTCATCTCCGCGATCAGATCACACTTCTCACACGAGCTCATTACTGGAGGTGAAGCGGCGCCACCGACTGAGATCTGACCAGCAATAACTAATACTGCCTATGTAAGCATATAAGGACAGGTAAGGAACTTAGGCTGAGCCTAAAGCTCCACTGTACCAAAACCAGATGGAGCTTTTTGGTTCGGAACGGATTTTGGGTGAGTCTCTGAAGTTCTGCAAGGACTACTGTGCAAAAAACTCACCGTTTGAAAGTCTTTATCTTAGCAATAAGTGTATTTACACCAGCAACAACACCAGATATTATTAGGACAGATGAAATTAATTATAAAATAATACTTCTGCAAATAATTCTGCTTTGAAAGATGCAGATCATATCTTGTGCTCCAGCTTGAAGAACAAGTTCCAGATTTTTCCTGGACGCTCCAGACATTGCATTCATTTATTAAATTCCTTTAGCAGCAATCTTGATTTAGCTGAATTAAGTATTGAGTTGTCAAAGCAGGTATCAGATGATAACTGTAAGTAATAGTGGTTAAAATAACACACTGACACATGAATACTGAAAAAATAAAGTGTTTTGCTAAGCAAATAAAAGCTTTCTATATAGAAAAATAAGCTTTTAAATAGAGTCCCCAGGTGCCTTAAACCTTTGCACAGTACTGTATTTGCTACAGAACCATTTAGTGCTGGCGTCGGTACTGACAGTTCTTAGAAGAACCCAAATAGCTCAATAGGTATCAGTCATTAAATGTGCCATCTGTATTTGGAAGTGTGGACCACTACTGCAGGGCAAGGAAGGGGGACTCTGAGAAACTTGGGGCTGGAGTTCTGGGTGGCTTCGGCTGTTGGGATTTGAAGCCAGGCTCCTCCTTGCCAAGCGAAGAGTGAATTTCACCATGAGACGGTAAGGGCAGGGGAGTGGTTTATATAGAGCATGTAATGATTGAGAGGAGGAGTTTGGGTGTGGTCCTTCTCCCAAACTTAAGTTTCATAACTTCATTTAAATTCTCCTCTGATGTTTACATAGAAGGGATGTGACTTTAGTTGGGGGAGGGGGGGGGGTGTTTTGTACCTATGTACATCCTATGATTTGACAACATAATGAAATGAGCTGTTGCTCATGAATGTTTTGCTGAGCTATGCTTTGATCTCCTGGATGACAGTGTTGTAATAAACACAGGCAGAAAAGAATGAACCTTTGTGTAAATATGCTAGTTCATCATACTGTTTGATAAGCTGTGTTAGTTACCTGGAGCTTGCTAGTGGCTAACGTTACCTATACTAGCTGCTTGCATTTGATCTTAATATTAACACACAGTCAATTTAAGGAATGTAAGGAATTCAGGCTGAGCCTAAAGCTCCACTGTACCAAACCAAAGAAAATCAGATGGAGGTTTTCGATTCTGAATGGATTTTGGATAAGGATTCTCCAAGTCACTAAATATGAAAAACCTATTTGTTCCAGAAGCATTTAGTTTCAGCTTCGGCACTCACAGTTGCTGACAGACAAGCCCTCTATTTACACTCTCTCTGAAAAAGATTTAAAGGCTGCTGAGACAAGCCCTACACTCTTAAATACAAAACAGACGACAGAGTTTTCTGTATCAGGGTCATTGAGGAAAGTCTTTTGGTTCCTTAAAGAGGAAACATCTTGAGGGGAGTTTTTGGAGTTTGCTCTCTACAGAAAACTCTATTTAACATTATGTTCAGACAAAAATAAGGTGCCTCTTGTTGGTGTGTTGGTGTGTTTAAGAACATAGCTAGCAGCTCATGTCACAAGCTAGAGACAAGCTATAACCCACATTAAGGCAATATTGCATGACATGACACCAATGTGACAAGCTGCGCATCAATCGTCACAAAGGTATATTCAAAATGACAACTTTACAGAAGAAAACTGTTTTCACTTTCTATGTAAGGCAGTGGACCCCAAAAATTCCATTGATCCCTTCATCAGAAAATCACACAACAGAAACAGAAGTTTGCAAAGTGTGGGCCACTAAGGCAGGGCAAGGAAGGGGAACTCTAAGAAACTTGGGGCTGGAGTTCTGGGTGGCTTTGGCTGCTGGGAGCCAGTCCCCCCGTTGCCAAGCGATGAGTAAGATTTTGGAAGAGATGGGGGAGCTGGAGAGGTGGTGGGGTGCTAATTTCGCCATGAGAAAGTGAGGGCATGGGAGTGGTTTGTATAGAGTGGGTAAGGATGGAGAGTTCTCCCAAACTATTCATAGCTTCATTTGTCGTGTTCAAATGAGGTAGAAAAAAACTGAGAAAGATGGAGATGTTTTTTTTTGGACAGCGACGACGGGGCGTAACTAGGCCTAGTTTAAATTGAGTCCCAGCACCCCTAAAGATTATAGTAGAAAAAAAAGATTGAGAAAAGAAATATTTTTTACGTTAATTAGTCTCTGACAAGCTGGAAATGTTAGAACCATAGAGAGTATATGTTTAACCCCCCCTGCAAAATGATAGGATCCAGCTTCTATTACTCTCAGTGCAGCATCGTGCACACACACGGTATCAGTGCTTTATCTGACTGCTGTCGTGTGTCTAGAAAGTTTAGTAAAGGAGTATTTTATACTTTCTCACTCAGAACCAACACATTACAATCATTACCAGCAGTCCATATTTCTGTTCACGCTTTATTCTGCTATTGTTAGCTAGGAGTGACTGGTTTATTGTAATTTTGCAGGCTAATGCTGCAGGTGGTCTGTTTACTGTTTATAAAGGAGTGAGAGAAGCTGTAGCTGCTTTTCTGGTTAGCCTGTGTGTTATTAAAGATAAAGTGCTAGAGTAGTGCTGTCTGTATGTGTATTAGCTAATTAATGTTACAGAATGATAAGATTTTAAGAGATGATAATATACCGTAACTTTGTGTGTGTGTGTGTTTGTGGTCAGCAAGTCAGCTAAAGATATTCGATTCTGATATTCAAGTAAGGCCAACATGATCTTGATCACATGCTCAGAATCTGTTGATAATCATAATAATATTAATAACTGATTATTAGAATTGGTGTGAGAATTGTCCAATTGTTCTGATTATTCTGTCACGACACTTACCCCAAGTCTCATGCCTTAACCCACTGAAGCTCAGTATTCAATGAGATTTTGTGATGAAGTGTGTGAGGCTGAAGAACCACCACATGTACCAGTTAAAGTTTTGTTTTCCTCCGAGAGCTGTAGATCAAAGCCAAGAACCATCCGGGAACCCAAATTTGTAAGTGTCTACCTGAGAACGATGAAGGCTCCCTGAATGACTCCACTTGAAGTTTGTTCTTTTTTAAAGTGCAGGTAACTGCACAGCAGGATGTGGAATAATCAGCATACATACACTGGGCTAACACAGGGGGGTCTGGATTCCTAGGAAGTGTTTAATAAAAAGCCTGCTTGTTATGTGCACCCTTCATTCCGTGAGCCTGACAAGGTGTGATTTGGTTGAGCTTACTAAGAGCAGGTTCTGGTCTCCATGGTACCAAGCGTAGGTATCCAACAGTAGATATCAACAGGCCGGACACTCTTATCACCCTAAGTCATTAGCTTTGAACCACAGGTATGGAAGACACTAGCAGGAACTCTACATAAACAGGGATTTTTAAATTATATCTGTAATTATCATAAATAGTGCTCAGCCTTCATTTTTTTATTTCCAGTCAAAACAAGTACAAATGTTTTTTTTCAGGACATTTCATGTGTGATAAAAATCTTGATCAAAGAAGAGAAAGTTAAAGTTTCCAGAACTGGAGTTAATAAAATCTCAGTTAGAAAATAAGACTTTTAATAACCATAAATAATATCCGGTGGACCATCCAGTGAGATGGTTTAGATCCTGCTTTAGATCTGTATTCAGAATGTACAGCCGTCAAGAAGCAAAAAAACAAAGAAGACAATGAACTATATATATATATATATATATATATAAGTTCAGTATATATAAATACACATCAGTGATGTTTTCTTCTTTCTTCTGACACTTCCAGAGTTAAATATTTTTTTGCTTTTGAGAAACATTGTTTTTAGAATGACCAAATATGGCACAGCTGTCAATAATAATAATAATAATAATAATAATAATAATAATAATAATAATAATAATAACAAAAATATAGATATAAATAATTCTTATTTACAAACTATATATTATTATTGTTATTTCTCCTGTAGATTAACCTTTATAATATACGTGGAGTGATGGAAAAAAAAAACTTCAACGTCTACCTAAAAAAAACATTATACTATAAGAAAAAGTTCTGAGATTGTATTCTGGTGTCATGATTAACTCTAAGCAGACATGAAGACTGAAATGTGCAGACTTCTGTCATTCTCGACCTGTCTCATTACTCTCTCATCCCTCCAGGTGGTGTCATAATTAAAGCACATTGTAATGTCAATAGGTGTGAAAACACAGGAAGGACAGGCATGTAATAGACACTCGAATGAAAGTGACAGAACTTACTCAGACCATCTATATTTAGCATCAGGACCATCTCTGTATCCTCAGGTTACCATTCTCTCTGGTATGTTAGAGTTGCAAAACTAGTGTTTTGTCATTATAAGTATCATCGGTTTACTGGTAACTTAGGCTACAGAGTTTCAAAAAAAAAAAAACGTATGGTTATGAACACATGCAGAGTATAAACAGAAAAATGTCAAGTATGATGCAAATATCAAAATACCTATTAAGACCACTTTATGTGCATTCTCTTACCTACCTTCATTACGTGGTCCACATTTAGAATTGGAAAGATTCTGAAAATAGATTAAAGATTAGATGAGATGAGTAGGCACAAGATCTGTCTTTCTACACTAAACATAATCAATAAAAACAATCAGATCATTCAGTATTAGTCTGTAAATAGTATTAAACTGTATTAAAACTTTAATCTGTATTAAACTGTAAATATAAAATATTAAATTCTTTTCCATATTTTTTTTCCAGGGTTCTAGCTAGAAGATATATGACTTTGATTGAGACAAAAAATGACCAGATGTGATTTTACATGTCCATTTGCACTCTCACTCTGGGATTTGGCCTTGTTTTCCCTTTTTAGATGAGCTCATGAATAAATGAATAAGCTCTGCTGTGATTTGGTAACATTAGACAGTAGATAATACTAGCTACTTGCTTTTAATCTCGATATCGACACAAAGTAAATTGAATAATTTGCTTATTAAATAACGACATCACAAAGCTTACTTACTGACAAATCAGTTCTACTAAAAAGGATTAGTGTGAACCGTGGCTCTATGCAAACAATGGAGGCGTATGAGCTGGAAAGGGCTAGAGAAGCATTGCTAAACACCTGGGTGTACATCAATCCATGATTAGACAAACAGTCTACAAATGGGGAGAAAGTAGGACTGTTGCTATTCTCTATTTTAAAAAGTATGAAGAGGCACATCTTGCAATTATTGAGGAAATAATGAATTCGAGGCATTTTACAGGAGAATGTGAGGTCAACAGTCTCTGACCTAGAGCCGAAGAGATGTTTGGTAATACAACAAGACAAAGGCCCAAAGCACACTCAAATGAAGAACAGATGAATAAGAAGAAGAGTTGTGTTTTGGAATAGCCAGGTCAGAGTCCTGTCCTTGACCCTATCCAGATGTTGTGGTGTGACCTGAGGAGGGCTGTAATAGAAACACTGATGAACTGAAACACAATTGCAGGAAGAATTACTTCTTAACGGTGCGCAAATCTTATTTTACCTAACACAGATGTTTATGTTCACTCAACAGAAAACTATGACATTAATAAAATGTTACAGAAAAATATTGAAAACTTTTGAATCATTCAGTTTTATGATATGACTCAGAAAAATCATTAGACATGAGAGATAAAAACATTTAAAAATGATAAAATCACAAAAAAGCTTATTTAGTTTTCGGTTTGAACATCATCATAGAAACCCTGTATATCTCAGCAAACAATTCAGTGAGCAGCATCTTACTCTCCAGTGTCTCGTCTCTCTCAGTCAAGCCAGGTTCTGTATTACGCAGAAAAACAGTTTGCATAATATGCTATAAAGAGTCACAACCAATTATAATCTATTGCTTCTTCGTCAGTGTCTGCTGTTCATTGTGCAGGAAGAAGAGCCTCCATTCACTTACAGTACCTGGACTCTGAGTAGGTCTTGCATATATTTAGTGTGTACGCATTCAACACGTGTTTGCAAGTGTTTGTGTGGTAGGATCCTTGCATTATTCAGTATTTCAGGGTCTGCCACGGTTCTGCATCTCCACACTGTCAGGCCATTCATCAACTCTTCACCTGGGCATCACAGTAACCTTGTAGAATGCAGAGGAGCAAACCAAGCTCTATAAAATATGTATGGGCCAATGTGTCATGATACAACCTAATGAAGGAACTTGTGGCTCCAAGAGCAGTGCTGCTCTGTAAAAAGTCAAGAAAGATCACGCAAGGGTGTCCATGTAGACCCCATTAAAATTAAATCTCTACAGGCTCACTTATTTATGATTTCCTTCACTTCTATGCTTTTCCATTTCTGGGAAATGGAGACATTTTGTGAAATGCAATAAAAACAAGAATCTGTGATTCCAATGTTTTCACTGACTAACTTGCATTTTTGTGATTTAGCCTTTTGTGAATATGACAAAATGAAAAATTTTATGTTTGCAGCACAAAAATGTGGGTTAAATGCATGTTTACTACAGTCTTTTATTAAACATTTTAATGGCTTGGAAACTGACAATACTGACTGTCAAAGCTTTGCAGGTGGAAATTTTGCCCAGTCTTGCTTATTAGAAGATCTGCTCATGTTCTGATTTTACTCTTCATGATGTGCCATACATTTTCAAAAAGAGAACAATCAGGACTGCAGGCAGGTCAGTCAAGCACACACAATCTGTGTCTATGCTGTTATAGCCTGTGCAGAATAAGGCCTGGCGCTGTCTTGCTGAAATAAGCCCGAAAAAGACGTCATTTTGATGGCATCGCATGTCCTTACACATATGCAAATCTCCTATACTGTGAGCACTGGTACTGGTGAGCACATACTGTGACCTTTCTCTGATAAAAGTCAAGATGGTCTTCGGGCCATCTCAGATGATCTTGAGTGTAGAGAGCTCAGCTATCAATGCGTTTCTGCATCGAATTAATGTAGGGCTCTCTTATTGTGTAATGCAATTTCAAGTTGCATTTCTTGATGCAGCAGTGAACTGTGTTAAGTGACAATGGTTTTTCAAAGTACTCCCAAGCCCATTTGGCTGTATTCACCACAGAAGCATTATAGTTTCTCATATAGTGCTGTCTAATGGCTTGAAGATAACGCACATTCAACAGCGGCTTGTGGGAATCTTGAAGTGTTTGACATTTCTCATATGAGGTTTGGCATGTAGTGGTGAACCACAGCCCATCTTTGCTTGAAAAGGCTGATCTGAGTTGGATGATGGTCACTTTCCTGTCATTTGATGAGCCTCTCTCAGTTTGTACAAACACAGCAAGCAGCAGAAATACAGGCATCTGCAGTTCATGCTGTACTCGACCTGCAGCCCAGGCAATGCCAGCTCACCAACCACTTTACTGCTTGCTGCAGCCTTGCTGCACTTTCATCAAACTTGTAGTGCCTTAACTCTCCGGTCTCATCATCAAGCTTTCCAGTGCTGGCTGGGTGTTGCAGTTGTTGCCTCTCTTACTTCTGACTGCACTATAAGAAGTACTTTTTTATTTACAACAAGCAAAAAGGCACAAGTAGAGCACTGAACTCACAGGGTCACCATTAGCCACAGGATTCAAGCTTATGATCACCAATCCCCTAACACAAAATCATACCCTCAACAGTTAATATCACAAGTAACTCATACACATGCGTTTCAGCTAATAAACACACATAAACAACATTTAAGTGTCTTGCAGGAGTCTACCATGTGACCATGCCACCTGAGCTTCTCAGAGGGCACCAGTGAGTCGCAGGTCACTAAAATACTAAATACCTTTTGACCTGCTCTAAAAAGAAATTGTACTTAAAAATAGTAAATAAGTCGAAGGTGTCTTCTTAAGTGAAACATTAGAATGTTTGTAACATGACAGCAGAGAGGAGTACACTCTGATGATGTGAAGCGTTACTGCATGAGTGGGTTAGATCTAGTGTATACTTATAAATAAACAGTTTTAACCTGCAACCATTGGTTTGACCATAATGTTTTCTGTATCTTCCAACTGACTCACTAACACTAACATAATAAGTAACTAGTCAGACATGCCAGCTAGTTTGCTTGTCAAAGCAGTGTTAGGTAACATTGGCTAGCTAGAGTTAACTTGCCTACTATTGGTACAATTTCAGTAATTAAAACAAACTTTAGTTCCAAAAAAGTTGGAACAATATGTTTAATGCAAATAAAAACACAAAGCAGTGATTGGTTCACTTTGACCTGTATTTAAACAAACAAAAAAAACATACAAAGTAAATGTACTTAATGTTATATATATTATATGTATTATATATTAATGTTACTATTTTTTGAAAATACATAAAAATGTGATGCCTGTTGCAAAATAGTTGGGACAGAAGCAAATGAAGGCTAGGAACATTTAAACATTTCACATTGTTATGTCTTAAAATGATTGTGCCCCAACTTCTTGGGCATGTTAAACATGTGACACAATCATTCTTGTGTATATAAAGACTATTCATGGTCCTGTATGAACAGGAGTGGCTCAGTAAATTATGATTTTAACAACATTCCACCGTGATATAGGTAAAGGATTGTAAAGGATGTTGTGTTCTTTGGACAGAAGAAGAAGATTATCAGCATAACAGTCTATATTGCTAGGGTCTGTCATGGTATGGTGGGGTGTGGGGGCGTGTGGTTAGTTAAAGGCACCAATGCTTTGGCAAAACATATGATGCTAGACCGACCTCCCAACCTTTCAGACCCTTCTTCCACTGAAAACATAAAACACTGAAGAACATTCCCTCCATAGCGTAGATTATCACATAATTATCTTTTTCATGCCTTTTACGGAAAGTAATTATTACAGTTGTAAATATAAGCTATTTTTACAAATCAAATTTCTATTTTCTTGGGGGGCTTGGCTCATGTTGCAGCTGCCAACGTCTGCCTAATGCAAAGACCACCCCTGAATGTGATCCGACAGAATGTCATCACACAGAAAGAACAAAAATAGATACTCTCAGGTTTGTTTGAAGCAACATTGGTTGTTTATTCACTACATTGAGATTTCTTTGAACAGTGTGAGAGCTAATAAAAAGGCCCCAAATCAGGATTCTCACACCAAAATAAAGCGCATGAAGTGGTGTGGTAGGTAGGGGCGTGCTTTAGCATTCACTGCTAAGAAGAATGCCAAGGACTGGTGGATAAGCAAAGAGAAAGCATACACCTGTATTCAGTTAACTCCACACTGTTTTATGAGCGTTAAAGAATTCAAATGGGAGCAAGAACTTTTTTTTTCATTTCCTTTGAGAATTAGTTTAATGTGGCCTCCTCTCAGTCTCCCAAAATAAAAATAAGTCATTCTATAGCGGCAGAATCCACAAGTATCTTCCAAAGAGACCATGTCCTGTGAGTTCTCTATTGAGGGAAGCCAAATATTCACAGCGGAGACATTTCTCAAAGGAAACTGGAAAGCCAAACACATAAAATATGGGTACACACAAGGTTCACTTCCACTATGTCAGTAAGCGTAGACCCTAACCTCAAGCGCCAGTCACGCTGCAATATGAGTCCCAGAACTTCTTGGCCGCTTAACCCACGACAGCTGTAAAAATGACTGATTGCTGACTGCATGCTGGGAGTCAGTAAAAATGTGAAAAATACACCAAGGTTCATAAGGTCACTACGGTGACGCAACAATCATTTAAATGATTCCCACATGCAGATAGATTGTGTGTTGATTCTTTAGGATCATAGCCTCATATATAATTTGGATTCAGAGTAAATTACAGACATTAACCATGATTACAGCACAAAAACTTTACCAAAAGTTGAAAAACAAATATTAGATTATTCTTCATGCATTTTATATGTATACAAGTGTCAAACCATAGCACCATAGCTACAATACATGCCAGAATGTGCACAAACACATTACTGACTGTTTACATTGACCTATTCTTGTTTGCGTTCATTTTATTAAGTATAGCAAGATCAGTGGTTAGCACCAAAATAATAAATGACAAGAGATTATACATCCATATTGGTTTAACTCTCATGAATAACTCAGTGGAAGTTCAGTGAACTTCAATCTGTTTGTTTAGTCCTAAGAATTAAGCAAGACATTTGGCTTACTCCAACACATTTTTCCTGCTCTCCTCCAAAAACTATTAAAATAGCAACATAACCAGAATATGTTATGAATTTTTAATGGAGTTCTTAACCACTACTAACTTCTAAGCTTAATCTATGAACAGTGGAGGACTGACTGCACATCATGTATTTCTAAACTAAAAAAATATTAAATCATTATATATATATATATATATAATCATAAATATAAATATTTGATTGAGTATATATTATTATTTCTTTCATTTAAACTTAAACATAATACATATTAACTTTAGTGCTTAAGGGTAGCATAGGGAACTTTGCTAATTTAAAAGGCTACCATCCATTATTTAATTAAAAATGTTTTTGACCAATGTCTTTTATCCCAAATCACTTCTAATTTGTTCATTCGTTTTAATACTCAGAGCTACAAGCTGGAGCATAGCGTCAAACTCCACCACACATCTACATCCTTTGTGAGCCAGTAGAGCTGCCTGTGCTCTTTATTCAACTTCTTTTTATCACAGTAGGTTAGCGCAGTAGTAACCCATGTCTATGTTTTCGAGGTACACTGGCTAAAATAAAAATAGGTGTGTCTGACTTTATTGAACAAAGCAGCTGAGGAGAAACCGCCATCAGTGATGCTGAACAGTCTAGATGTCAGGCAGACCAATGACACTGCATATTATCTGAGCAGCGTCCCTGTTGTGTGTGGGTGCATTGCCCCCCAGCCTCTACGCTCTACGGGTTTCGGAATGTCAAAACAGTAGACACACACACTCCGGAACGTGCACTCTCGGTCATTCACGCTGCCAGTTCTCCTTCAGGGCCACTGTGTCTTTGCCTGAAGTGCTGGAGAAGACAAAATGAGTGACTTCAAGCCTTGACTGTGATGACCTGAAGGCCAGTCATTGTGGCGAGCTGCATGTGCCCAGCTCCTCTAGCATCACTGGAGGGCCATAGCTATGAGCTCACCACACTATTTTCCTCACAGCCTGCCATTTTAATATCCATACTGCCACCTCGTCAACTGTCTTCCACTGTCTCCTGCATCTCAGCAGCACTTCTGTGCTTCGAGTTTATGGCTCACCTCCGGTTGCTTCTGATACAATAGCAACATCTTGGCAAAGAAGAAGACACGGAAAACACAACACTTTTAGTAAATGAAAACGTGAACTTGACTTTAGTGACTTTAAACAGGCTAACAGCACAAACGTAAGCATGTATGCCAAGATGACTTGTATACTCACATCTCTCTTTAATCACTGATTAAAGACACTAAGTTCAGTTGAGTTACTATAAAGACATAATCAATCAATCAACCTTTATTTTCACTTGGGAGAACAAATGTGGGAGGCACTCATTTACAATGTCGCAGAGCATTACAATTTATAAACAAAAAGGGATTAAAAAAATTAATTAAAATTAATTTTAATGAGTACTTAAAATGTAAAAGAACCAATAAGAAAACTGAATAAGAAACTAAAAGCAAGAATAAGACAAAAGTAAAAAATAAGTAAATAAAAATAGATATAAATATAGTAGTAAAACCTACAACATTAAAAGAAATAATCGTAAAAAATAAAAGTAATAATAATAATAATAATAATAATAATAATAATAATAATAATAAGAGTAAAGATAAAAGAATGGTAAAAGGATATTAAAACAGAAAAAAAACTACTGAATATAAAAATCATAAAACTGTTCACTTAAATTAAATAAAACACTGGCAGGTCATGTAGAGGTGGTTAGAAAATAAGAGTTTCAAATTACTAAGTGACACCAGCGAGCTGAGCTTTAGTGTTTCCTGCAGCTCGCTGGTGTAACGTAGCTAAAAGCAGATTTTCCCAGTTCAGTAAAAGTTCTAGGAACCTAAAGGGTGATCCAATCACTGAAGCGAGTTCTGTAATTTGTACTATTCTCAGTGAGCATTGTTGTGATATACAATGGTATACAGCCAGAAAGTGCTTTAAAAATAAAACCAATATGTTGCTTGATGCACATCAAAAGGAGGACAACCCACCTTTTTATAGAATAAACATAAATACAACCTAGGCAAGATTATGATAACAGACTGATAACTGTGATCTATACTAACACTTCGGTGTTGCTGCTTATTCTAATGCTCTGATAAGTCTTAATTAGAAAACAGCCAGTTTTGACTTTCTTCCTTTAAAACTAGACACACAACAGGAAGCAAAAAACACAGCAAAGGACAAATGAGGATACACTCCATCCCTCTTTATTTCAGTTTGATCACACTGCGGAGTTTCATTTATTACACTGATGAATGGAATTAGTTTAAAGCAAATCATCAATGGTGCATGACTACAGCTGTGAATGATCCATTATGCTGACTGAAATGTCAACCCATAGTCTTAAGACATCCCTGTGAGAATCAAATAATCTATTGGAACAGAATAGGAAGGACAGCAGAAATAGGCTATTCAGACAGACTGAAAAACAAGGTGGCTAATGCTTTGCACAGTTCGGCTAGTAAACTTATTATGAGATCAAGTCATCTCAGGACAGACTTTAAAATGGTCCTGATTACCTACACTATATGTCCAAAAGTGTCCAGACGTCCTCTCTAATTAGTAAATTCCAGGACAGAAAACTACCTATGGGCTGAGGAGCAGTGGAATATGCAGTTGTCTAGGTTGATGGAGCCCCGTCCAGTATGTTTGGCTGGAGTTTGAGTGGTGTTTATGATCCAGAACCAATCATCTAACATCCTCACTGATGCTTTAGTGACTGAATGCAATCAGATTCTCACAGCAGTGTTCCAACATGAGTTAGATGAGTGGATACCTTTGATTTCAGAAGATCATTCATCGAGAAGCTGGAAATCCAAGAAGAAACAGCCTGCAACAAGTGTTCTCTTTGCAGGTATTAGATTTTATTAGGTTTAATAAATAGTTTCCAGAAGAAAGGTAAAAGGCCTAACTGGCACTTCTCTTATCCCAGCTCATCTTGGGGAAGCTTTATTTCAGATGAAAGATGATGGCCTGGCTGAAGTGGGCCAGTAAACATCCATTTCAGACAGGCGAGCACATATCACCTGCCGCCATCAGCGCACGCTCAGCTGCGCTGTTCCTGACCTTAGGCTTTGTTTTGTTTGCACACGCACACAACGTTTCTGTCTTCCTGTGGTTACCTGTGGCCACGGACCCGTCTCCTGAAACAGAGGAGGTGAGCATCATGAATATTTCACTGGCTGCAAGTGAAAGGTGCTGATGCACATGTAGGAGGATGCTCGACATTTTCTCCCCTCTTAATTGTCGTATTTTCACACGCTGCCTTAATGAAATGAATAGTGAAATGAAACGAGGAAAACAGCCTGTATTTTCATGGCCTTTTAATTTTGCTTGGGTACATTTGGTCTGGCTGCATCTGTACCTTGTAGATGTAAATGTGAACATGACTTTGTCATTTATAGAACTGCCTTATATATCGTCCCTGTCCAATAAAAACATATACACTACCCCTCAAAAGTTTAGGATCACTTTAGAATTTAATTTCATGAAATTTTCATACAATTCATGCAATTTTCATGCAATTCACAAACAATATTGTCAATTTCACAATTAATTTAAGTGTATCAGATGATTTTTAAAGAATAAAAATGTTTGTATTAAAGTCTATTTTTGTATAGAAGCTTATTTTGCATATAGTCCTATTATCAGTAATTCTCAGTCCTCTGTCTAAATCTCCTGGTATGGCCACCAATCCCAGTTAAGGATGTTATTGGGCTAATTGGTTGTTAGGACACTCTTGCTCAATTGTGATGCACAGCTGAAAAACATTCTACTAATAAGTGAGTATAAAAGGGACAACAACATTCTAGGTTAGTTTAGTATCTGAAGCATCAGCAGTTGATGGCTTGCTGACCGACTCAAAAAAAAAAAAAAAACTTTCTTTAGAGACCCGTCAGTCCATTGTTGTGCTAAGGAAGGAAGATACTCCATTGAAAACAAGAACATTTCACTGTGATCCCAAACTTTTGAGCAGTAGTGTATCTTCTTTTTTGTTGATTTACATTGAAAGTGATGACAGTTTCTGGCCTTTCCTGTAAAGTTGGCATTTTGGAGATACCTGTTTTTTTTTGGACAGCAACAGCATACACTATAAGTATGTGGTTCACCTGATCATTGCGCCCATATAGGCTTTTTGGATACCCCTTTGCAGCTGTAACAGCATTTGCTTCTCTGGAAAAACATTTTGTAAGACTTTGGCATTTTGTAAGACATCTGTGGGAATTTGTGCCCATTCAGTCAAAAGAGCATTTGTAGGGCACGTAAGGTTGAGGTAAGGCCACTGTAGTTCCTTTACACTAAACGACTGCCTTCATGCACAGGGGCTCAGGAAATGCTGGAACAGGAAAGGTCCTTTTCCAAAGTGTTGCTAGTTGGAAACATATGTAAAATGTCTTTGTGTGCTGTAGCATTGACATCACCCTTCGAACTAAGGGACCCAATCCCTAAAAACAACCATCAACCATCAAAACCACGTTGGTTCATCAGTCTGCCAGACAGTGAAGTATGATTCATCACTTCAGAGAACACATTTTCACTGATCCAGAGCCCTCTCCCACCCATGCAGTGCATATATGGAGGATGTAAAAATAGCCTGTTTTTAAATCTTTACTTTTTCCATTCATCATACAGCTGTTTAGCTCCCTACTCCTGTGATAAGGTTATGAGAAATGTTTCAGCCTGGAGTGGCGCAGCCACATGATAGTCCGTCAGAGAGATAGTATCTATTTAGCAACTTTTTTCTCTAAATTGTTCAGAGTAATGCTTACCATTTAGCTCTTTGTTCTAAGATGCTTTTAGGAAACGCGTCTCTGTTTAATTGTAAGTGATGAAGATAGGTTGGTAAGAAACATGGCAAGAAAAAATTACTATATGGGCTCTTTCATATCATTGAAAGTTCTATATCCCAAGCAACAATGGAAGAATGAAAATATATATAAGATTTTTAGAGCAAATAAGGGATGTAGGGTTTCGAGAATTGTTATTAAAACAGAAATATATTATATATAAATTATATATTATAAATTATATATACACAAATACACAGTCAAGTCACATTATTGTGACCTAATATCCAGAGACAGGGGGCTGGGAGACGTAATAAGGTCCTGGTAGGTTGTTACAGGTATTAGGAGCCATGCTGACTACAGATGCTCAGTTGGGTTCAAGTCTGGGGAATTAGGGGTCCAGGGTAGTACTTGGAAGTCTTGGCTATGCTCTTCCAACTAATGTGGGACAATTCTAGCCATGTGACGTGTCCCATTGTCTTGCTGGAAGATCCTATTCAACCCAGAGAAGACAATCAGCATGTATGGGAAGGTGATCTGCAAGGATGCCTTAATATCCAAATCATTTGAGAGTGCCTTCCACATTGATGAGGGGGGCCCAGAGAATGCCACAAAAACATCCCCCAGACCAAAACGTTGCCACCTACATGCTCCTGCCATCAGAGTAGATGTATTTATCAATTTTTATCAAACTTATAAAACATATGAATATTCACGTATTATAATGTTATAAATATTGTTCTGTTCAGGTCATAAACTACAGACCAAGAATGTTAGCAATGAGACATTAGTTTTCTGTGACCTTATTGCTCACAGATCTGTGCGCAACTGATTTATCATCTGCCTTTGTGTTAAATGGAGATTTCACCTATTTGTTGTGTTGCTCAGTGCCCAAAGACAGAAAATAGCTATAATGTATTCATCGACTTGTCTCATTCTCTCTTTGCTCACCAAGGCACATCCCACTGTACCCACTGGATATAAATATCTATTTTGTGGCATCAGAGTGTCCTGTGGCTTTGTTTCTGTCCTGTGTCTATTTTTTCTGTCAAGTATTAATTTTCTAACATCAAATATTTAACAGATTAATAGAAGCCATGTATTGCCAGAGGATGCTCCAGTTTAAGATCTCAAATTGCTGACAAACAAACATCCCAGACATGCTTGTATCTGTTAACGCAAAGGTCAGTGAGTAGGTTTAACCAAAAATATGCAATTTGTAAGATTGTTGGTTTAAAACAATCTTGTGAAGAAATAACAAATAGCCCCGGCCCATCATGTCCACCACTTTGTACCCCAAGAAGTGATGGTGAGTTACTGTAACTTGGAGTTAAATCAGTCCAACATGACAGGATGAATAAATAACACTGCTCCAGCTGTAAACTCTTGTGAATCATGTTGTTAGTCCTGATCCCGGTTAGATCATTTGAGAACAGGTAGCCAACAAAAGGAAGAATGAATGCAACGAAGGCTGAAACTCTAGGCAAACGGTTTAAATAGAAGCCAAACAAGAGTTAACATTGATGCTGCTTTTCACCTCTGGAGACGCTCTTGGCAGGTAAAAAGGTTTAAAGGTTGATGGTGATGGTGACTGGTAGTAACTGAAGGGAAAGGTGGAGGAACTGTGTATTTCCTTAACTCTTCTGATAGGGGTGGACACCACAACTGATATGTTGCCTCCTATAATATGGAATATGAATTAGACCGGTTACATCATATAAGTTGCTCCTTTAAAACCAGTGCACAAATCACTGCGGTGGCCAAACGTGTGAATGTAATTAAAAAATATTTATTCAAAATTATTAACTAAACATACAGATTGCTTCATTAGCTCACAAAAATACATTTCCATTCTTCACGCAAATAGGATCCTTTCACAAACTTGAAAAAAAAGAAAACATTAATGCAACATTTAATATTTACTTTCTATTATAAACATGTGCTGCAAGTGATATCCACCCAGAAACAAAGACAAAGTGGTATTGAATGGAAGAAGTGCATCGGCTTAGGAAAGTGCCAGCGTGTAAGCTTTGTATTCAGTGAACCTCTGCCGTACTGAAATGCATCCATAGAGTGGCAGGACTTCTGCTGGAGCTTCTCCTTGAATCTAGAATGACACCTTACACCCCTATGCAGGGCACTATCTAGCTCATAAAATAATGACTTCTACACCCAAATAGTGCATTGTCTAATAGAGAGTTATTAATTTTTTAGCCACAGGTGCATGCCTCCCTCAGTATCCTCAGTATCCTCAGTATCAGTTCCATATAGGCTACAATCACTGGATCGGACATTAGAAGAAAAAAAGTATAATCTCTTATGATCCATTCGTTCAATCTATCAGGAATGTTTGATGGTGCTGACCAATCAAATTGTGTAAAAAAGCTTAAACAAAAAGAAACAGCTGTATTGCATGTATTTCTATGTATTTGTTCTTTCAGCGGTCTAGAAGTTTCACTGCCGTCTATATTAATACTATTAAGTTGGCTGGTTTAGCAAAGTACATCCAGACAAACATATTATTAACAGCTTAGGTGTTTAAGAGAGAGGAAAAGATGATATGGGACTGGTTTTGTTATCAGTTGATACTTAAGGTTGTGATATCAGTAAAAGTGGTCCAGAGCCACGTCTAGTCTAACATTTAGTGCACTATTTGGGTGTAAAAGCAATAGTTTAATGACCTGTGCAATGCACTACATAGTCTGCTGGAGATTCAGCCATAATGTTTCTATTTGATTAAAATATAATAGTAACTACATTGAAGAAATATGATTTCCTTCAGGACTGGAACTGGCATGAGGGATGTTATATGATGCGTTATTAAAGGTGAACATGCATGCTGCTTCATTGTGGGTATCTAAGGTGATAAAGTGTGCAGGAATAATGTTCCATCTGAAACACTAGCAGGCTTTCTATTGTGTTTTGGTAATAAGTTGTTTTTTTATAATTATGAGGCGGCCTGTGAGAAGGAGTCGGGATTTTTAAGACATGCTGTGTGATCGGTGGTCTCTAATAAGGACATGACAGTAAAACACACACCTACGCAGACACAGACATACAAACACACTTTTAACATTGAAGGCCCTTTCACTTCTTTCAGCTTTGTATCTCACTCTTCTCGTCTTGTTACAGTAACACAAACTATTACTTTATTATAATAAATGTCTCTTGTAAATCGCACCAAAACATGATTCATATGATGATTATTTTTGCATTCATAAAAGCTTGATATCTTTATTTATTCCTAGACCTAGCCCACCCATGCTTTCTTCTGCCCCCTTTCTGTCCTTCGAGAGTAAACTAAACAAAGAGAATCTTTCATTTGACTGCGCTTGATTTCTCTTTCAGGTAGCCCATCCTATTCATTTAGTCCATGTGAATCCTCCGTGCTTGTGCGGAGGTGCAGGTAGGAGATACTCATAGCTGCTTCTTTGAAGTGAGAGGTTGGTGGGCGTGTGTGCATTCATGTATGAGTTTGTCTGTCCATCTGTGTCTGTCTTCCTGCCTGTCTCTTTTTGCCAGATCTCTGAGTCTCCGTCCAGGTCGTCTGTCCGTCGTGACCTGCCTCCTCTTGGACTCCTATACATAAAAGAGGACACGCAGTCAGAAAACAACAACAGCTCATGCACATCTTTAAGATGGAACAATCAGGAGGAGGATGAGGGATAAAATGGACCCAGTACTTGACAGCACCACTCTTCTGTCCCACAGTAGATACGTGCAATTTAGCAGCACTTTCAGTCACAGGTTCATTACTTCAAAGTGCAATACTGACATCACTAGGCCGCTACAATCACAGGAAAAAGGTCAGTTTGCATGCTATGAAGTTTCCTGTTTTAACCTTTCAACAGTTTTAACAATTCCCCAAGTGCTTCAGTCCCTCTCCTTTGAACGCTTTCAATATACTCTGATGTACACAAGTATATTTAACAGCATAGATATACAGACGGGTTTATACCTACGTTTAACAACAAGTCAGCCACAGAGCAGCCAGCTAATGCAAACGCTTATGTAAGAGACAAATCCTTTGTAGCTTAACGCAAGTTCTGGCCTAAACTGGTTTGTGTTGTTGGTCTGTTTCTAGTCTAAACTGGTTGTTGCGGGTCTGTTCCTGGTCTAATTTGGTTTATATGTTTTTTTATAGTATGTTGTTGTAGTACTGGTTTACGTAGGTCTAGTGCTGGTCTCAGCTGGTCTGTGATGGTCTAGTGCTGGTCTAAACTGTTTTTTGGTTGTCTAAACTGATTTATGCTGGCTTATGTGTGTCTGTTTCTGATCTAAACTGGTTTATGCTGGTTTGTTTTTGGTCTAAACTTGTTTATGCTGGTCTAGTGCTGGTTTATGATGGACATAATGCTGCTTTAAACTGGTTTATGCTGGTCTAGTTCTGGTATAAACTGGTTTATGCAGGTCTGCTCCAAGTATACTGCTTTACACCGGCTCATGCAGGTTTATGCTAGTCAAGGGCTGTTTTAAACAGGTTTATATGGGTTTATGCTGGTCTGTTTCTGATATAAACTAGATAATTCTTGTCAAGGGCTGGTATAAGATGGTTAATGTTTGTCTAAACTGGTTTGTGCTGGTTTAGCTCTGGTTGAATCTGGTTTATGATGGTCTAGAATTGGATAAAGCTGGTTTACCCTAGTTTATGCCGGTCTATTGCTGGACTAAACTGGTTTATGCTGGTATGTTGTTGGTGTACGATGGTTTATGCTGGTCACTTCGCAGCATACCAGCAACAAAAATGCATATTTGCTGTTGAAACAAAACCTAGTTTTTAAAACAGAACATATACATGTCACTTTGACACAAAAGAAAGCTTTTAATTGTACTTGGTTGGACAACATTTCTTGTTTAGAGTATTAATAGAGCCTACAGACATGAACAGTTTCAATGTTTAAGCAAACAGTCTATTCCCAATCCCCTCCACCACACTTTTATTTATTTGTAATTATGCTACACTTTAATTAAACTTTAAAAAAACGCCTAAACATATACCTAAACATTATATTTCATACATTTGTGACAGTGTCACTGTGACACAATGTTCCTTCTACCAGTGCTTCACATCTTACTTATCGATAACTTCATCCTATGGGCAAGTGCAATAACTGTCCATTAAATTTTTTGTATATATTCATTTTTATGTTTCTGTTTTTAGATGTATTTTCAGACATACTTTCATACTGTGCTTGTACTGGAACATTTAAATGTGGTGATCGACAATGTTCATTCCTAGCCTATGCTTTGGACGCCCTCTGTTGGCCTCAAATAGATTTACATACATATTATTATGAGGAAGGAACATACACTGACAGTAAAATGCAACATATTGTACATTAAGTTTTTCACAAGCCCAAGTTAAATAAATGTGAATTGCCTATAAGATAAGGCAAAATATCAAGTGTGGGTCTGAACCATGAGAACAACCTGCACTTACCTCATGTGACGGTGTCTTATAATGGGCAATGTGTACACTATAGAAATCGGAGCATCTGATGAGCAGACAGGACCACCGTGAGCAGTAAGCTGGGATACGCTGTTCTAGAGGCCTGCAATGAACAAAGAAGAGCAGCTGTGTCAACAGATGTTCCACTACCAGCAAAACAAAACCACTAAGTAGAATGATTAACACACACTGTGTATGCTGGCAATGTTCCTCCTCAAATATAGGCTTGTTTAGGATGTTACTGAATGTTCTGTTACCAGTGTTTTTTGTTTACCTGATACCTGTGGTGCCAGGTGGAAAGCAATTTGAGCCTATGAGCCTATGAAGTAACTAATGGAAGCACATATCCTCCAGTTGGAATTATGCAAACTTCCTAAATCATCACGCATTTGCCTTAAACCACCTAAAGCTGCTAATCCTTAATATATTTCTAAAATTATATGACACAATGTTATCTTTAAGCAAAACATACACATAACAATAATAATACACTTTCGTGTAATTCTGTCCTTTGCCTTTACTTCAGATATCATCTATTTCTTGGTCAAAGGGGAAGTTGCATAAACGTCATTTTAAATGATCTACTTACTTTTACTTGTATTTGATAAAGTCAAGTTCTGCTGGCTTGTTTATGCTGGTTTATGCAGGTGTAGTGCAGGTCTAAACTTGTGTACTGGCTTATGCGGGTCTAGCACAGGTGTAAGCTGGTTTATAACCTGTCAATATACTATATATATATATATATATATATATATATATATATATATATATAGCCCCAATAAGAATGAACAAGCCAAGGGCAAGAGTGCCAAGGAAGACACCTAAAAGGAACTCAGAAAGAGAACCAATCCTCCTCTGGTTGATACCAGATAACAAGACCAAAGCACAACAAGAGCGTTATGACCTCAGGCCCACTTATAGCGCTATTAGATTTTAAGTATAAGAGAAAGTGTGAAATTCACAATAATTAACCTCTTGAACCTAATTCGAGTGGGTCCCTGAAAATGAACATATCGTAACATTATGCTGCCACTGTTTAGATTGCCTCACAGCCCACATTAGTTGACCTTCCATTACTCTTGACTAACTAGCACTTCAGCACAGGTCTGCCTCAGGGTGGCGCTACAACAAACTGGCACCCCATTTGGTCCTTCATAGGTTAGAACTTGTAACTATACCTAGAAAACAAATACATTATACCATAGCATACTTGCAAACCTTAAAGCTCTCCCAGCTTTCACAAGCTATTTGTGGATAGAATGATTTGCTTCAGATTTTTCAAACTGAAGAGGAGACATGTAAGACTGGAGTGAATGTGTTGAAAAGTGGAGGAAGAAAGTCAAATGTTCTGTTGCCACTGAAATATAAGGTGGGTATTTTGCACATTGGTATCAGAAACTTAATCAGTTTTCCAATAGGCCCTTTTATTGTTGTACTCCTAAACACTTGAATATACATGGCCGATCTAAACTTCTGTAAGTGCTTTAATAAATAGTTTTTTGTGGCATTGCAAAAACACTGAATTAAGAACAGACGGTTTGTGGCATATCTCTATATATGGAGAGTTTTTTCATGATACAGGACATTTAAAGAGTTTAAATGGTAACCAGAGAGCACGTTTACATGAAAAAGAATATAAAATGCCTTCTTTTGGTATTTCACAGAAGTTAATTCCAAATATTTTAATAGATAAAGAATGTAGATTATCCAAACGTGTGAAATGCAGATTTTTACTGCTTTGAGAAGATTGAAAAATGTGATGCCAGTAAGGGTGCAGTGATCTACACAAGCATCTCAAGTTACACGTTCAGGCTAAGTCAAGCTGAACCAGCGTAACACGCACCAGCTACAGCGAGGGTGTGGTATTGTCACTCAACATAACCCCTGTGTTATATATACTCTATTTGATGCTGGTGCTATTCTGCAGCTGTTCAGTATAGAAGGCACAATGAGTACCACCGCTATATCTATGTATCCTGAGGCAGAGATGTGAACATAAATAGTGGAAAGTCTTTTCTGAAACTGTTTCGAGGTGTGCACAGAGACTGTTTACTTTAGAGAGAGGGATTACCTGAGATTTCCTGACTATGGAGCTGTCATAAGTAAGTCCAGGACCTCTCTAACACAGAGAGAAGACTCAAACAGGTAAGTACTTGTTGCATTGATCCCATGATTGTTGTTTTTTACAGGAGCTTATTGGTAAGGACTTAAATTTACTTTGTTTGAGCTGGTTGATGACATGCACAATATTCATGTAATATAATATCAGCATGACCCTCACATGATGCTACCTGCATTGTGACTGAGGGCTGGGAATTTACCCTAAGCAGTTTCCCCTGTAGGGATCAGTTTTTTCCTTCACTGTCAGCGACCTTAATTCAGAGGCATGTGTTTAGTTTCCAAGCCTAAATGTGGGATATAAAGCAGATGGCCTTCTCGGTTAGATATGTTTTACACTAATAAAAAACATATGTTTACATTTGCTTTCAATACTAAGTCAGCATGCATCCACAGTGACAGCACCTACACCCACACCTTGTCTAATCCACAATAACAGCAAGACTCTGTGTTGAAATCCTAAAAGGGAGCGTCTATTATTACTATAATTAGATCATGATCAAGAAGAAATTACTGCTCTCTACAGGCTCATGTACAGGCCTGTGTTAAAGTCTTGAGAATATCATGTACAACTGTTTATCTAGGCAGTTACCATTTATTCTAATAAAATTAGAATAAATATAAATAAACAAAAGTATGTTAGCTTAACCTTATCCAGACCTGTCCTCAAGGAGGCCCAGCATTTTGTCACAGTCCAACAAAAACATGTCCAAAAATAATACAGGAGAAGGCTCCACTAGAAAAAACTCCACTAGTGCTGATTGTATTTAAGCATATTTAAAATATTGTCCCTGTCTAATGAAAAACATCTCCATTTGTCGATTTTCCTTTGAACACAACAGCTGCCATTGACATTGTTTACAATTGCTATGATAAATGGACCAACAGAAATGCTTCAAAAATTCTGGTTCCATTGACTTACATTGAAAGTAAAGACTGTTTTTGGCCTCTCCTGTAAAGTTGCTATTTTGAAGATACTTGTTTTTCATTGGACAGCAATGATATGTTGCGCACTGCTGCGAGTTGCCTTGTAAAGCTTGACATAATCATTTAAAAGTCAGAGGTATCGGGTATGTGGGTTTTTTGAACTCATCTCATGTTTTTACATATTAACATCACAAACACAGAAGGTCTGACCCGATGTTTAGGCCTCAATTGTAAAATCACATAGCACTAATGAAGAGAGCATGGCTCACATTCTCAGAGGAAACATCCTTCAACAAGTTCTCCTCACAAACTTAAGGGGCCAGGCGCAACTGGTGTGACAAAATGTTCACGTTGCGTGCTATTTCACATTGCCTTCAGACAGAACTCCAAATACTGATTTCAGAACATTGCTATTGGTCTGTTTGGTTATCACACAATGTAAAAGACAGCAACCGTGTTCAAATGGTGTAGATTGTTGTGAATATTTACAAATAGGGAATAAAAAACAGTTTGTTTGTTTTTTAAATTTTTATAAATTACAGTGTGTTTTTCACTTCATGATACTACTCGATTCAACTCGACTCTTTGGTACCAGCTGCTTCCTTTTCCTTTCCAGGTAAAGCTGGTCATCCAAGCACCACCACAGATCTATATGGCAGCAAGACAAAAGACTGCAACAAAAATACTGCATTGTAGTTCAGATAACAAAGCAACTCTGGGGGCGTCAGTATGCCAACCTTTTAGCTAGCACAAGCAATTGTGTTTAGTGGTGTCCCCTCAGCTTGCTTGGAAATTTTTGCCTGATAGGAATCCAGACGAGTGGAGGTGGGTCAAGTAGAGCATGTGGTGGAAAAGCCCCTTTACATGCAACAGCTGGAGACAAACTTCTTCCAACTGTATTATTCTATCAAATGTATTAAGAACTTTTTTTTAAACCAAGTAATTATTGTATTGATTTACTTTTGTTTATACATGTTATTATGTTATATTATATTTTTATTGGCAGACACACTCTTTTAAATCATTTTCATGGCTGCCCAGTGCTGACTTTTGCACAGTCCTGTATATTTCACTATATTTTTCTGTTGTGGAAGAACAACACTCTGTTAGCAATGAGGACCCCAGACATTTCACAACCTTTGTTTTTCTGTGGTCTGTGCACGTTTTCACTTGAACTGTGACTGTTTTTACATAAACACACTAAGTGTGAGTTTCAAGCACAGACCAGATGAATCAGCTCATCTGGGACTTAATTTGGTTTTGAAGTTAGAGGTTGAGGATGACTGAGGCCTGCTGCAAGTGTCTTCAAAGCTTTTGTCTGTTTCAGCAAAGTTTAGTCCACCCACACAATCCTTAAAGAAACTCCTCCCGATATCCTGTTCATGAGAGCCCAATGTCATTATGGCTCTATGGGAGCGGCAGCAAATTCACCCTGTTTCATAGTTTTCAGAACTTTCCGAGGAGGAAACACCGCACGTTCGGCACATTCTGTTCTAACAGAAAGAAGAGACAGATTGGTGAAGTGGTTTCATACCTTTCCTTTGGTTAAGGTAATGGGCACAGTAGTTTCTGGATCTGTTGGGCTTATCGTTGTATCAATCTCTTCATCATCTATTCCTTTTTCTCTTAAAAACAACTCCAGGTCTTCACTGCTACCATTGCCTAGTGAAATAAGCACAGTGTGAAAACACGAATTATACTTTTAACTGTGTTGTGTAATATATACCATGATTATAATATTGATATTTGTATAGGTTCATGTCAGTCAAAATGAAATGCTGTACTGGACTAAACCTGTCAGTTCATGACCGAGTATGACATATGCAATGACTTGTTTATGGCATGCTTATGTCAGTGTTATGCAGTGTTCTAAGTCTAAAAGATTATTAAACACAGGAATACATACTGTAAAAACTGAAGTCAAATGTGGCATTGTAGTCATATTCTGGCGATGGAGTGGAGTCATAGTCATATTGTGATTGGTCTTCTAGGCCAGCTGTGGAGATAAAATTAAGATTTAGGTGGGAGGTGGGATCGGTTAATTCATGTTATGACAACAACAACAACAGCAATAATAATAATAATTATAATAATAGTAATACAAGCATTTTTTTTCCAGACAGGAAGCTTTTATTTGTGTGTGTGTGTGTGTGTGTGTATATATATATATATATATATATATATATATATATATATATATATATATATATATATATATATATGTGTGTGTGTGTGTGTGTGTGTGTATATATATGTGTGTGTGTGTATATATATATATAAACTGGTGGTCAGGTATAAGAGTTCCTTGCTAATTAATTTGGAGTAATCTGCACTCGCCCCCTCTTACAGAACTGGTTCTTGTTGGCTTTCTTGCATGAACCTTAACAGGTTTCTGCTTTAACCATTCTTTGTAGACTAACTGGTAATTGTCTTTCTCTAGGGCCCACCTTCATGGAGGTTAAGTTCATAAACAGATCATTCCCCTGTGGCATTTACCCCAAATGATTCCAAGCATTACAGCACCAAACTGTGATACTGTCACCACCTTTCAAAGTAGGGATAAGATTATTAAGCTGGAATGCGGTGTTCAGTTTTACTAAACATAACATCTCTTATTTAAGCTTTATACACATTCTATTATTTCAACTGGTTTAACAAGGCCAGAAACCTTGAACAAGCAGAAATGTTCTTCCTGGAGAGTATTGGCTTTTGCCATGCTATCCTTTTATACATAATAATTTAATATTTGGCTGATTGTGGACTCATGAACAGGCCTGTAGATCCTCAGATGTTATCCTGGGTTACCTCAGTCTTGAAGTCATTTATGTTGTAAGACCACACCTGGCAAGGGTAACAATAGTGTTGTGTTTCCTCTATTTGTGCACGGCCTGACAGTAGAATGCTGTACATCAGAAATCTCATCTAACATACACTAACAAATGTGTGGGGTAAAGGCCAGACTTTGATAGTGAAGACTCTGATGTTTTTTTAAATAGGGTAGGGTAAGCCACACTCACGTCTGATTGTCATCCAACTGATTGATCCTCCTGATCCTAATTATCCCATATATTAAACTGATCATTCTAGAGGTTCACATGCTTTTGCCAATTTAATGTTGAATCACTTTGTCTAATTAATGAATGAAACACTAAATAATTGTTTGTTTTACTGGGTTCCCTTTATCCTCTGTTATGTTGATAAATGAAGATATGATCACATTTTAGATCACATTTCTGTAGAAATACACTTAATTTTTCAGGCAGCTCTGTAATCTTTGGTTCACCACAAGCGATCTTACTTTGAACTTTTCATCTTTTTATGTTAACATGGTTCTGCTATGTCACTCAACAATAAAAGACATTGTAGTCAAAAAGAAGAATAATCAGTAACTTGAGATCTTTGTATCCGCACTCATACAACTGCCATTTGTCAGCTATCTGAGACCGCTATGTCCATTCAGCTTATCTTGACATGATGTATGTGGTGCTGTGGAATTACTTAAGGCCATTCTGTCGAGTGAATAAAGAGTGAACAATAGCAGCTATCAGGCTGTTTCTGTTCTCATTACAAGTAAATATGACATTTATCTGATTAATCATATCCATGTTCAAACAATAGCTATAGGCAACATGGATGTTAAGAATAAGCTGTTGTACCTTACTCAGCAGGTAAAGTATTAGATCATCTCTGATCGTATAATGTATTAGAATTAGAAGATACTGAAAGATACTGAAAAACTTCTACAGATGGTGCTGCGGAAGTAGCTTCCATCCATTGTGAGTAGTTCCTAAGAGAGGAAGCAATACTTCCTTAATTTAGTGAGGATGAAAATTCTCATGGGGCTTTACATCACACAATACTAATGGGGCACTTGAGACCAAAGCAAGCAGGTCAACTTGTCATTGGACAAGAAACAGGACATGGGAGATTCGTGCATACATGGCTATAAAAAGCAAATGACCCTTAGTGGTTCCTACATTCTATAGAAGTCTTCAAGGCTCAGCTTGTGGTCTTGGGATTTACAGTACTGGAGCAGTGTTGAGCCATCTCTTGACATGGGCTCTGAAGCGAAAAAGATCGGAGCTCACCCAGAGAAACCGCTTCCGCATCCCAGGAAGGAGCTAAAAAAAATAATCAGTCGGGCCTGTATCTTAGATTTGGTTGATTTACTCAGCTGTCTGTTTGGTCCAAGGCAATCAAAGTCAAGTGCTGTTCTTGAGGGAATGTTAGTGATTTCCACACCTGGGTACAAACGCAAGAGCCTCTCCTCAAGTGTCTGAGCTATATTTGGATTCCTTTCTCCATTTCTGTTGTTTTGAATTTGTCTGAAAGGACATTGTGTTCTAGTTTGTCAGTAGCAATTTGATGGAAAATTGTTTATGTTCGAACTGTTAATACTGTTTCTCTTATCAAGTTACATTCACTAACATGGATGTATGTATATTTAGCTATTTCAAGCTCCACAAAGCTGAGATTCCAGAGACATTTTTTTTTACTTTGGTCATTCACTGAAACCTGAGTTTAACTTTGTGTTCTGGTTGGAATTTACAAAATACAGCAATCAACCAGTCCTCGGGCACTTAGGACGGGTCATATATCCAGCAGTATGGGCTGCAGTAAAGATCATGGTATGCGTGCTTTACCAGACTTGGCCAGATGGACTTTGCATTTCTCTGGAACTTTTGTTTCCTCCGCTGTTGAAGTTAAGAAATGGCCCATACGTTTTGCTTCATGGCAGGCTGCCAAGACCATTAGGACTTCTTCTCAGCCTGACCTAGCTGCCTCATTAAAAAAACACCCGTGAAAGAACAAGGCCTGAATGGGAAGTCCTCAATAAATGCTAATTTGCTGTACTTGTTTGACAAAGGCCAGAGGTTGTTTAGTACAGCGGGTCGCCCTGACATCCAATAAGACTCACTGAGAGCTAATTGAATTAGACCTCAGTGATTAAAGTTTGCCCCCAGTTCATGCTCAGAAAGCCCACAGTATGAGCTAACCGCTATCTTTTCTGCTAGCCTCAGAGCCGTGGGAGAAACAGGACTGAGCGCTAATACCGGTATCAACACCGATAAACAAGCGGGATCATAAACAGCATGGAGCTAAACGGCATTAGCTGTGAAATGGGTGTCTGGCCAATCTACGAGTATGTGCTGTTTATTTAAGACTTCATGCTCCAGGGTAAGGCAGACGCCTGCTATTAATTTTGGTGTCACTGTATGAGACAGCAGTGGGAACTAGGTCTCTGGCTCGAACCCTCATACCCTCTGTCAACCAGCTCACTAAGGACCTCCCCAAAGTTTAGCCTATCTAAACAGCACAGTGCTTCTTTAATCACATGGATTTGCCAAATAAAGTAGTAGTAATAACAAGGCTATATTTTACTCTGGGCAAGGTTAACACGGTGCAGGGATTTTGAGGGTGAAGGTATTCACATGCCCCTATGGAATCACTGCTCCTTTCATGTTCTCCCCAACAGGGAGAGTTAGTGGAGCATTGCTTTGTCCTGTGCTGTAGCCTGATAGCTGGTGACACTATTGCCTCCTGCACGTCTGTTTTTATGGTTTGCGTCGCTCTACCTCATTCTCTGTCTGTCAATGCCACCAAGATTTGTGAGGAAAAGAGGAAAATTCCAAAGCTGAAAAGTTCCACATATTGTTTAGCCTGTTCGGATGTTAGACCTCATGCAGTGCAGATAAATCAACCTGGAGGCAACAAAGGGCCGGAACACGGTGAAATCTAGAAAAAGACAAAAGGATTTAAGCTCTGACAAGCACCTTTGAGCTCAGTGGAGAGTGTATGTATAATATCTTTTACCGCTTTCCCACAGATATGTGTTCTTACCCGAGAATATGGAAGTAAAGCAAGCTCTGGCCGCTGCAGAGCTCATGTAATCAGACACCACAAACTCCCAGACTTCACCCAGTTATTCACCCAGCTTTCTTCCACACATGTCAAAACAAGCACGAAGGGCTATAAGCATAGCATTAATGTGAGATAGCGCCTCCTTAATAATGATTTTTGGCAGGAATGATCTTTTCATGGGGTTTTTAGGCACTCTTTTCATGGGTAGGTATGCACTCCAGAGGCAAAAAGGAAGCACTGACATTATTTATCGTGCAGCATTTTTTAAATTAATTCTCAGCTTTTTGGTGATTAATTCAACAAATCACCCGACCACTGGAGCAATCTGTCACACAGCTGAGAGCACTTCTCTCACTGTTGACTGCCAACTTTCCCGTCCTATAAACTCAGCACTGTGTTAATTCTCTCTGCATTAGAAGTAAAACCATAAACCCCTTACACGTTTCACTGTTTTTGTAGGAATAAAGTTCTGTTGGGAGTGTGAAAGAATGCGGCATTCCTCCTCATCCAAGTCTGAAATAAAGGAATAGTTCTGCCTGCCTAAATCATCATACACTAGCCTCAAAATATAATCAAATACACTTGTTTATGCTGTTTTGGACACTATAGACAACAATAAGTCATACAGTGTCTAAACACAAACACATAAGCATATCGTCGCTGTTCAATTAACACCATGTCTCTCCATTTCTGTTGATTTTGAGTTTGCTGCATCATTTGAACAGGACAATATGCATTTACACTGTGTGAAAATTTCTTCATGAATGGACCAATAGAAGTAATCCAAAATAGTTTGGAAAGAATTCTGGTTCCATTGACTTTCATTGAAAGTAAAGGAAGACTCTTTTAAAGTAACAGAGAACAAGTAGAGATACTTGTTTTTTCCTGTGAGGCCCATTTTATTGGCATTCTTGTTTACTCAAAACACTCATGCACATTTTAAGGGACTGTTTTCTGTTTTTGTAATCTCTTTATCCTTTAGAATTAAAAAAGCTGTTTATTTCTGTACTTTTAAGACATTTACTGTACCTTGTTTAAAAAGCAGTCCAGGCAAAAACAAGAAGCAGCAAGAATGGGTAGAACTAAACTGCTATTGGCTGAATAGTTGGATTAAAACACTTAATTATATATGGACTGTATGAAACGGGCTACTCCAATATGCTTTAAAACATTTGATGCTTGTTGAAACATTCAGCAATGTTTTTTTATACTACTTCAAAGTATTTGATATTGAAAAAAATGTGGGAAATTCCATTTTGCACAATATTGGCCCCTTAAATTGACATATTGTGGGTCAGGCCTGCAATTTGCACAATACTAGTTATAAGCTTGTATTACTTGCCCTGCCGTTTCAGTGATAAAACTACAAGAAGCTGATATCAAACATGTCTCAGCTGAGAAAAGCTGTGTAATTTAGATGTCTCCACCAAACTATTGCTTCAAATGATGTGACATCTCAGCAGCGCAGCTTAAGAGAGCACCATTAACCTTTTGCATTCTCAGCATGGGTCATTCGAGGCCCTCATTTCTCTTACTGCCCTGCTGCTCCCCCACAGCAAGTGACAATCTCTTCTGAAACACTCAAGAACCAACTCATCTCTCTTTTTTCTAGGGCCAGCATCCTGTGAATGAGAGCAAAGAGAGACCTAGCAGAGCTGTGGCTGACACATTCTACAGAAAACAGCTGTGCACCAGGATTATATCGCCCCCGTGATTGTTCTAACCCCCGAGGTCGTCTCTCATGCTAGAGAAACCGCATTGCACAATCGGACGGCATGCTTTCATACGGCTATGTCAGGATACACTGGGGTTTTTGTCTTGTTCCCGGGGTATTTCCACATCTACGGGGCATCCTGCGACGTCAGGCTTAATCTGCTCTGAATGACAGGAAAGAATTACTCATCGTCTCCGTTTAGTTGACACCTGTAAGCTCCTCCTTTCTGCTGGTCTCTGAAGTAGAAGTCTCCCGAGAAAAGAAATTAGAGAGATCTTAGGGAAATGAATTCTGTCTAGAATGTTGTTCTTGCTTCTTCACCTGCTATGACTGTATGACTGTATGTCTGCATGTCGCTCTGAGGTCACATCACATAACATTTCTGTCCTCACTGTGCTCAAAGGTCTCTGTGATCCAAATCACTGTTGTGACAAAGCTTTGTTCATAGTCTGTGTGGTCTTGCTGCATTAGCAGAAAAACCCAAAACCGCATGCTCTCATGTCGGGAGATCCATGCCTACCTTCGCCAATGTGTGTCATACTCGCCGCTCTGACTTACTAGACAGCTCTGTCCTAAGCAGAAACATGTGCAAACGTCTGCCCCGGTGATTAACCCTCATCAAACACGCTGTTATTGTCCAAATGCACACCAAAACATGCGCTGGTTTTCCAGTAAGCATCTTTTTCATGCCTGTTCTGTCGAGCTCATATACATAAACATGCATTTCTTTGGTGCCTCTTCAAAAGTTTGTAACATTTGTTTTTAATTTTACATTGCCGGGGAATGCCACTGGACTTCTGGAACTGGAATTGGCCAAAATAAATTTTCCCAAAAGACTTTAAAAAAAGTTCTTTGTTCAAATCAAACATGCATCTAAAAAATTACCCATGTATCTCCATTTTTCATTTAGATTTTTAAAGGTCACAAACATTTCATGATGAATGGACCAATGCACATGCTCCAAAATCACTTAAACTCTCCACACATCAACTTGCATTACAGTTTTGAGTTACTGTTTTGGAGGTACATCTTTTTTTCTGTTTTCTTTTCTTGGACTTCAATTTGCAGCGTAATCTATTTTGCAGAATCAGTCTCTCTCCTTCTTTTTGTCACATCTCTCACATACACAATCACATGCAAACACAGTTACTCTCACGTTTTCTTTAGCACTCACCGCAGCAGAGTGGAAGTAGTAGCAGAGATCCTGCCAGGCACGCAGCTATTAGGTAGTGATGAGGTAACCTGGGCATGTTGCTCTTCATAGTGTGGGTGTGAGTGTGTGCGTGTGTGTGTGTGGAGTGGGAGAGAGCAGTCTCCACACTGTGCCTCTGAATGACTGCGCCGTGTGAGCGTGTGAGAGGTGGAGGAAACAGCTAAGAAGTGGGGGTGGGAGAAGAAAAATAAAAAGGGGAGGGAACTCTCCCAGTTTGCCTGGATGCCTCACTCATCTCCGAAAAAACTAATGCTGCCCCGTTTTATACAACCCCATGTCGACCATCCAAGCCCTGCAAATGAAAGCAGTCTGGATTAAGACTAAATAATCTGATTCCCGCCCAATCTCGTCCATTTAAACTAACAGTTTAGCCACTGGGATTACAGATGTTTAAGCTTGTGTGTGCAGCACCAATTTTCGGGTTTTTGGATTAAGAGCTGATGAGCTGACCTTAGTTTTAGGCTGAAGGTCCGAGAGCACACAAAGAGGTCAGTGAGGTTTTTCTCAGGTCAGCGGACCCAAACGCTGTGTAGGCAGCCGTGGCACATAGTGGCTGTTGCTTGTCAAGTGATGTCGATCAGTGATAAACTTGTTTGCCTGCTATTAAGAGAGTGTGGGAACATGTTATGAAATCAGCTAAAGCGTGGAACCTAGGGAGTAAATATCTGCAAGGAAACCAGAGGAAGCATTAAAAAACAGAACAGCAAGTCCAAAAACATGTGGCTGTAAAATTCTGGTGTTTAAAAAATAGCAAACAAGCACATACACTCACATTTAATGGGTTTTACTATTAACAGCTCATAGAAAATGTGTCAAATATTCAGGTTTTGTAACAGCGACAAAAAATAAAAGGCCATCAAGCTTAAAAGCATAAATCAGTCTAATCCTCATATGGCACGTCTGCATTCTGAAGTCAGTTACCATGTATAAAAAGTTTCATAAAATCCCAGTCAACAAACAGCAGAACAGACCTAAACAGAAGGTCAATGGGCAGTTGCAGAAACTTCTAAGCACTGCGTATAGGGGAGTTTGTTAGAAATGCTCTCTATGATAATGATGCTGCAGACAAAATAGGTCAGAAAATATTTTAGCACTCGTTTAGTATACATGCTTTCTGGCCCACAAGGCTGCATTTTTCCAGTGTGCCAAGCACCAGATGTTTTTCAGTTTCGCAAAGCAAAGGCGCTGCCCATCCCCTTCTACTCAGCATGGGGCAGGAGGAGAAGCTAAAGGTATTAAGATGTATTTCAGCAGCGGGGCAGGATAGAGTGCAGGGGGTGTTGGAGAGCGGACATAGGCAAATGAATGAATATTCCCCCCACCCCTGCACTCCCCTCTTCACCCCCCCACCTTAATCTTTCTGAGCTATCTTTGCAGCACTGGCTTGTCCTGCTTCTCACTCTCGCTCTGAGTCAGTGGGACTTGGCCCAGTTCCCCTCCTCCGTAGCCCCCAGCTGTGTGAACTGGACCGTGGGACTGTGTGGGTGACCGGACAATGACAGAGCACACGTGAGGCAGAGCATGTGCAATATAAGGCCACTCAAAATCCTGTTTCTTAGCAACCCATAATGCTGGAGAAGCATCCCCTCATCTAAAAGTTCTCATCTTCTTGTTACCTTCAAGAAAATGGTTAGAAACCCATCATCTGTCCTTACCATCACGTCGCTCCTGCAATTGCTGGATTGATACACTCTCCAAATAAAGGAAACACATGTTGTTCTAGGAAAACAATTAATTGGTATAGCGATGTTGTATTATATGAGTTCTTTTTAGGTTTTTAAGGTTTTAAGATTTAAAAGGGCCGTTATGTTTGCATATCTGTATTCCAAAAAACATGCATGAAGATCCATTGATGTTCTTATGTAGTGGCCATCCAAATTAGAAGTACAAGCCCATTATAGACCACACTTTCCACACTACACTCTTATAACTGTGGTTCTGTAAAAGTTCTTTAGTAAATCAATGGTTATATACACATACTAAACATTTCATTGGGAATACATGCTTGTATCTACACTCATTATCATTGTTTTATCAGCTCCACTTACCAAATAGGAGCTCTTCATAGTTCTACAGTTACAGACGGTAATTACACACTTATGTGGTGGGGTTGATGTGGTTTTAATGTGTTGTGCTGGTAAGAGTGGATCAGACACAGCAGTGCTGCTAAGGGTTTTGAACAGTGTGTCCACTCACTGTCCGCTCTATTAAACACTCCTAATTTGTTGGTCCAGTATATAAATGTAAGTAAGAGATAATGGCTCATTTGTTGCTGCACAGTTTGTGTTGGTCATCCTGTGCTGCCCACATAATGCAGATAGCTGGATATTTTTATTGGTGGAATATTCTCTAGCACCACTTCTGTGTCTGATCCACTCACACCAGCACAACAATCAGTGTCACTGCCATGCTGAGAATGATCTGCAAACTTTCATTTTGCCATCTACAGGGAACACGTTTCAGTACATAATAAAAACACAACATGCATAACTTTTTATTAGCCCACGTTACGTCCTATTTTTTTCAAGTATGTTAATCCAATAGTGGGTTCTCTATAGAGGTTGTGTACATACATCAGACATAAATCTTTAGTGAATCTTTTTTTAACATGCTCTAAAAAGGTTCTTTTATTGCCACTGTGCTTTTTATCCTAAGACTATATATTTCCATTACTTCTAGACTTTTCTTGCTATCAATATATTCAGTTTGCTGTTTGTCTTTTTGTCCGAATGTGCAAAAAAATAAAATCTTGCTGTGCCCTTGACTCTTGTTCAGACACGCCCTGTAGACATGTTGAAATCCGAGATGCCTCCAGACAGTACGAGAGTGAAACCCCACACCAGCCACAGAGGGTGGCCGCCTGCCGCAGGGGTCATTGAAAGGAAAGCGGGCATACAACCAGCGTGCACTGTGGCACTGCCAAATCAAACAAATCCACAAGCAGGACTGCACTTCAGTGGAGAGTGTGAGGTTTGTTTGAGAAGTGTGTGAGGGATTGTTCTGGTGTATATGAGCTCTCTATGAAGTCTCATTTATCATCAACCACTCTTACTATCTATCCTCTTAGCCTGTATTGTCTTTGTGGGGAATACACCTTAGCCTCGGGGGTCTGAGGTGATCTGTGTGGTTTTGACTTGCAGGTGGGTGAGGCTTGGCAGAGTTCACAGCAATGCTTCTTGCTCAGGTTTGCGGACAGTTTTCAAACACTGTTGAAGACAGTATGATCCTCTTATTAAAAGCAGACTATTACTACCTAACCCCTGCTGCTGGGAACAGCTTATGCACATTTATTACTGTGTTTTGGGTCAAGAGGAACATCATTCAGTCCTCTCTTCATGTTTTCACTTTTTACAGTGTTTTCAGCTGTGCTGAAGTAACAGTGAAGCCTCCATTGACTGTCTGTAGTAAATGGACTGGAATGGGCATGTTTGTCACCCACTTGGCTGCCATGTTAACAGGCAGATATGGGGTACGCATTCAGGGCAAAGACAGCAAGAGGCAATTAGAGATGTAAGCCGGGCAGGCAGAGCCACACACATTCAGGCCACTTGAATAAGGTACATGTGGCACTTCAGATTTATCACTGACCCAGGCTACAACCATCAACCATCCTTTCCCAAGCTGTGCTGGAGGACTCACTTCCACTTCTCTCTATTTTAATCTGCTTCTTCCTCTTTTCTGGCTAAAAAAAAAGTTGTTTTAAGGATGTTTTTTTTAAGACTCTTTTTTTAAGAAGACAATTCTGAATGATCTAAAGTACAGGATGTTATTGAAGTCATTCACACAGCAGTGAAGTTCTTTAAATGCAGAATTCTTCTATCCAACCGTGTAACCCACGTGTATAACTTCAACCACAGACTGTTTAGAAGTAGGGGGAGGTAAATGATACATTGGGAGTACTGCGGTGAGGACATTTGTCAGTTGAGTGGGTTTCACAGAAATGTTTCCTTTTTACATGTCCATCATTTCTATAGCAACGATGAAATGAGTCATGTGGGAGATCCTCTTTTCAACACAATGGAGCTAACATTTCCACCAAAACCTGAAGAATAGCGATGTGTTTAAGAAGTCAGTACAATCACAACAGCTGGAATATTACAATCCCTGTTGTATAGTCTAAAGCTTTTGTGTTTTTGTCTGAATTTGTGTTTCTTCTTTTGCTGTAAAAGTAGAATTATCTGGTCTAAAAGTACACTTTCAACCTAGAAAATTAGACATAACTAGAAATTAACAACCAAAACACTGTTTGCGAGCTTGGACCATGCCTTTGGTATGTGGTTGCAGTACAAGGGAAAGCTGGATGATTGAGGACTAGAGCTGCTGGAGTTTTGGCCAACTTCTGCCTGTAGCTAGAAGACCAGACCCCCACCCCCTCCTATTCATAACTGCGGTAGGGCTGATGTAGGGTCGGGAAACGGATAGGAGATAGGGATTGCGAAAACTTTGTCATGGGAATGAAAGGTGAGGATATGAATTTATAGGGAGTTAGATTGGAAGGAGAAGAGGTTTCAGGCATTGTCCTTCTCCCAAACTTCAGTTATTCCTTAACTCCATTATGTGACTTCCGTTCCTCACTCTCATTACCGCATATATCAGCTTCATGGTCGTTCCTGATTAAGCCTAGGGTAGCAATAATAGCAACAATACAATGAGGAACAGCTTAAATTTCCACTAAATCCCACACTATATTAGGGCAGTTCCAGGGAAAGTAGAACATAACCCACTCCTGGTAACTCTCTTTGGAGTTACATGTGAGATGTGAGTGGTATTTCAGCCACGCTCCCACCAAACGGCTTTGCGTGGGCACAGTAAACCAGCAGATCCAGCAGAGTGCACTTACATGAGAACATTGACAGGATGAGCCCTGGGTGTCCCAGGAGGCCTGGGAGGGCCCCCCATGGGGGTAGGGAGGATGAATCTGCCACATTGACTGTGAGTCTCTCTGACACAGCAGTGGGAGAGAACATTTGTGAATGTTTACTATTGAACATTTGCATGGAATCTGGGCTCACGTCCAGAAGCTGTTTTCCATGTGTACTGTGTACTGTAAGTAAAGACCTGTTATCGTTTCTCAGTCATGCATTACTTACACAGCTAAACTAAATCTCCTTATGTGAACATATGTAATAGATCATATTTGTATTATTTATTTAGTTATTTTTTCCTCAGTGATGTCCCAAGTTGTCCTCATTATGTCCCTCCTTCAGGGCCAACACTAGTTTATTCATAATGGGTCCATTCGGGTCCCAGATCTGCCCTTAAGACTCAGAACTCAGTATCAGAGTCACAGTCTTGTTTGTTTGCCAAATATAAGATACGCAAGATGTTTCCATTAGTGTGTCAACATAAACAGAAACATAGAGTAGGTATTATTTGACATCATGGTGACACATGAGTGTGTACTGTGCATTAGTGGTATGAGTGGATCAGACATAGCAGTGTAATTGTAGAAGTACAAAATCCACCTATATGGTAAATAAACTGGATGAAATGGGCAAAGAGAGTGGAAACAATGTAAGAGTAGTTACTGGAGTGACTGGTCAGTATACACAGCGCTGTGTAAAAGTCAGCGATCACTCTCAATTTATATTAATGTCTGATCAAAAAGGACACTGAGTATGAATTAAAACTCCTAACAACTATCCAAGACCTGGTTAATCACCAGATAAACATTATTTGAAGCTATTATCTTTGACAGAGAGGAGAAAATCAAGTTCCACTCTTGCTTCAGAGCTGAAAAGATCCACAGGTGTTTCAGAAAATAGATTTTTGAAAAATAGATTTCCATTTTATAATGTGCCAAATATTTTCAGTCAGTGGTCAGTGGTTTGGCACCTGGATTCACAGGGCCATGCTGTTGTAGTATGTGTGGAATTTGGTTTGATGTTGTGTAGAGGTAATAAGCAAGACAAAACACGTTGCCAGAATGGCCGTATAATGGTGCCTTCACAGATGAGCAAGTCAGCCATGCCATGTGCACTTAGGCATCTCCATATCATCCCAGATGCTGGCTCTTGAGCTGACAAACACTCGGAAGGCCCCTCTCCTCTTCAGTCATGATTTTCAAAAAGATTTGAAATTTGAGTTGCACCACAGGACACTTTTTCACTTCAATACCCTAGACATAGGGTGAAATTGTCCCTAGCATACAGAGATTTCTCCAGCTTTGTTCTTTTTTATTGCACAATAAGTGAGACATTTTTCTTGAATTGCTGTACTATTTGCCGGTACTGTGTTTGGTGGATGCCTTACCATCTTTTGAAGAACTCCACCTCTACGGAATGCTAGATTATATATACCCAGTTATGTTATTGACCTGTTATCAATTAACCTGATGAGAGGTTAAAGTTGTTTTGGAGCATTACTTTAGCAGTCCTTTATTGCATTTGTTCCACCTTTTTTAAAACATGTTGCTGGCATCAAATTGATGCCAGCATAGTTGTATTTTTTTTTCAAACTTCAATAGCATTGCTTATGTGGCTTTAATACTATTTGACATTAAATATAGTGTTTAAATATTGCACAAATGTTATAAATATTTACATTTTGCACAGCGTCCCAACCCTTTCGTAGATAGGTTTGCATATTGTCGCTCTCCAAAGAAAAACAAGTTTCTCCATTTTTGTAGATTTTTATTTTTCTACATCAAATTGAATGTACCAGCTGCCCTTTACATTGTATAAAGACATAGCATTGTACATTTCATGAATGGACCAATAGAAAGGCCCCAAAATAACTTAAAAAGTCTGCTTCCATTGACTTACATTAAAAGTAAAGACTGCTTTTGACCTCTCCTGTAAAGTTGCCATTTTAAGATGTTTGATTTTCATTGGACAGCGACAATATGTTTGCTTTTTCCTGTTAAAGTATATACAGACAACTGATTATAAAAGAGGGAAGCGGGAGGGGATTATATTTAGGAAGATTACGGCCTCTGATGCTCAGAGAATATTATGTTCAGTTCAATCACTTTGTGCACCTGTGATTATTAGCTCATGTGTCCATGTATTCATACCCCATTGTTTCAGTTTAGTCTCTGAGAATTCTTGACGCCTTCTAGTGCGGCAATGAGCCCGTTTCCCGGGCTGGTTTCCCAAGTGCCTTGTTTTTTTCTTGCTTTCCGGACCCTGCGTGTTAGTTCTCTGGGTTTCGTTCCTGTTCCTGGTTTACTGGTCTCGACTGTAGATGTACCTCGTTATGTCTGCCAGCTTGTTCTTTGACCCTGAACTGTGTATCTGACAATGATTCTTGGTTTGCCCCAAATAAAGCTAACTCACACGTGCATCCTGCCTCTGCTCAATTGTGTGCACCCGACTAAACAGATGTCTGCAATTGGCTAACATTACTCTGACCCGCAGGAGAGAGGCACTAAACCTTCACTGTAGAATGCTTTGTGCTTTCAGATGGTGCCAGCAACGGTCCTTCAATTTGATGCTTTTGGAAGGTTTGGTTCCCCAAAAATTCTTCAGTAGATTTCAGAACTACTTAGGAAGCGGTACCACATATACACAAATACAAGTCTCCAGCAGTTTTCACCAGTTTTGTTGTTTTTATTCTTCTTTTTTTTTTACATAATTTTCTCTGTTTTACAACATTTTCTCAGCATTTGCCATCAGAAATCCCTGCACATAGCATTATGGTCAACAGGAAAAGATTTAAAATGTACAGTTAAAAATTAGGATTTTTCTTAGTAAATTCATAGTATTTAGGGATTTACAAAATAGATTTTGAAAGACCACACAAATATAGTAAATCCATTTATATTATAAATAAATAGAGATCAATGAGGTGTTTTTTAGGTCCTTAGTGATATATATTTTATTCATAAAATATTGTGTATTTTTTTAGATAAATTATTATTAGATCTAAAAAACAGGTAGACAGCATTTCAAACACAGCTATTTTTTAAAACAGCATTCGCTGATAGCCATGAAGTGTCAGTCCAAGAGATGTAGACATGTTTGTGTTTATGTCGCCATCTGTAGATACCACATGTAGAGCTGTTATTGGGAGATTTTCTCGAGTGATAAGAATAGCTTTTTTATGGTGCTCCACTCTCACGGCCAAGGCAACCACAAGACGACACACGGATTTAATCGACACAGCTGGTGGAGAGTAAAGCTACAGCCAAGAACCATCATTGTCTTGGAACACTGAGTACTGAGTACTACAGATAGATAGAATAGAGATTTTAAGTGCTACAGAGGATTATTAAGTAGTATTTCACATTCTGACCTGCTTAACATATCTCTGCTGTCAGAACAAAGCCTACTTTATTTTAAATGCTACCATTAAATGCAATTCCACAACCTTTATCATCATCTCAGCTGCATACAAGTGTACAGTGGAATAAAATGTGTGCTGAATTTGCATCAGGAGTCAAGTATAAAAGGTAAAGTAGCCTTGCAACCAAAAGCCCAGCAAATTGAATGCTGTAGTTTGAAAGATGAAGCATTTTAAAGTAGTTTGCTGCTATAACCTACAAACAGCTTTGTCCACCATGTTAGTAATCCACCATTTTCTGATTTGAAAAGGGTAACTCAGATTACAATGAATTCTGGGCAAGTTCTGCTGCACTTGTATTCATTTAGTCCCTCAAGCCTCTGAGGGGCTCATCTAACACCCTTCATTTGAGCTTAAATAGTCATGGAATGGCAATCCCCCAAGGGGTTATGGCAAGGCCAGGTAGACAAGAACCTGTTAAAACTGGTATTGGAACAGGTGGTTAGACTAATTTCACATGTACAGTACAATTCAAGAAATGCACAATAATAAATAGAGTAAACGCACAGGGCAGTACAGTATGGGAACATCTTTCACTCTTTTCAGTGCTTTGCTTATTACTACTGTCTGAACAAAATCTTCTGTCTCCAAAATTTACATTACATTTACATTTACAGCATTTAGCAGACGCTCTTATCCAGAGCGACTTACAGAAGTGCTTAGTGTTCGGTTAGAGTATGTATCTCTACCTAGTACAAACAGGTTTAAGTCCAAACTACTCTTATACTCAAACACTGCCATAAACAAGTGCCAGTGTTGATACCTAGAAAAAAGACATGCAATATCTAGCAAGACAGGAACACCTACAGAGAAGAGAATAAATACAATACTACATACAGTACAAGTGCAGTACTTATCCAGAGTTCCTAGAAGATAAAGTGCAATTACAGTTTATACCAATAGTTTAATAGATCAGTGTTTATAAGTGCTTTACAAAGAGATTGGTCTTCAGTCTACGTTTGAAGACCGCAAGAGAGTTTGCTGTTCGGACAGCCAGTGGAAGTTCGTTCCACCATCTGTGTGCCAGGAAGGAGAAGCATCTTGTTGTGTGTCTTCCATGAATCTTGAGGGATGGCGGGTCAAGCCAAGCCATACTTGAAGCGCGAAGGGCTCGAGGTGCGGTTTGATTTTTGACCATTGCCATAAGGTCAGGAGGAGCTGGTCCATTCTCGGCTTTGTAGGCATCAGAACTTTAAACTGAATGCGAGCAGCTACAGGAAGCCAGTGAAGGGAGCGCAGCAGTGCAGTGACATGAGTGAACTTGGGAAGATTGAAGACGAGCCTTGCTGCTGCATTCTGGATATGCAGAATGCAAATGATATCTAATGTATGTCAGTATAACAAAAAAGTTCTCTTGGGTCATTACTTTTGGTCAGTTCATTATGAGATTTACACACTGGAATAGGTCAAAACTGAAAAAATGAGTTATACAAAAATGTAGACACAATGTTTTCGTTTAAAAAAAAAAAAAAGCAATTCTTTAAAAAATAAAACAAACAAAATTGTAAACAAACTCAAGTTAAACTTCATGTCCTTAGGTGTATCCTGTCTTTTTGTACTTTTTATAGTTCAGAGACATGACTGGGCTGTAATTTGAGAGAATTTAAGAGAATTTTTGTTCTTCATTGTGCAACGATTCTTCTCTATCTTATCTGCATGTATTTTCAGTGTAAAGGGAGCTATGATGTGGGAGGACTCCTGGACTGAGGCCCACGTTTCAGTACCTGCAAAACCTCCGCTTCCCACCAATCCCCCTTACGGCTCTCAGGAAATGAGCTCATTCAGATAAACAGCCCATTAGAGTGGAGTTATATGAAGCATATGCACAGACCAGTCACAGTCGCTTGCTATATTGACGTAATGTTTATGTCAAGTGAGCTTAAAGCTAAGTTAAGGTTAAGCCTACAGATAAAGATTATTCGGATTTCATATCTGGCCTAAGTATGACAGAGAAATGCCCCTACAATTAAGAGAAATGTACTTCCATACATTATATTAGTAAATATTATATGTATTTAATGAAATTCATGCCGTTTAGTTGCTAATTTACACTGAACGCTGCTGTATGTTCTAAAAATGTTTATTACTTCCTACGTTCATTATTGCTCACATGGGTAATGCTGTGTCTAACGGTCTGCATGGTTCATGTACGAAAGTTTGCTTTGAAACCACAGAGGGAACCTGAGCTGTTTCTCCTGCTGGTGCATATGTGGGACACACTTTTAAATCTTTCAGGTGTTCTTCTATTTAACAGGTCCTATGGGAGAATACAAATACAGAGATACTTTGAAATTTATTTCAGCAGCATAAAATAAACTAAACAAGGGTCAACACACGTCATATTAAAGCAAAATCCTGATTCTGAAAAGAACAAGAGGAAAAGTGTTATTGCAAATAACATCACAGCTGTTGTTCGATTGCAGACCAGAGCAACAGATGAGAGCTGTAGATGATCATAGCCATGAGCCTCAAATCTTGCTTTTCTACAGTTCAACAAAATAAAGAAAAAGTAAAACAAAGTAGTTCCAAACATTGTATCAAGTGTGTTTTTTTAACAATAAAACATCTCGATATCACAACACAGAGACACAGACACTTCACAGACAGACTTTTCAATGCTTGCCAGATTAAACAGACTGTGTTTTTGTTCCAGTCGTTTAAAATCTTGATTGGTGTATTGTATTCTGTTTAGTTGTACAGTCATCACAGCTGTTTTGTTTTTGTGTTTTTTTAGGAGCAACAACAGACTTGGAATTTTGGAATTTTCTTCCGAATCTGACTAAACTGTCTGAAGGTCAAAGGTTTTTTAAATTAGTAGCAGTGTTAATACATTGCAACTGGTGCCCAGCAAAATGAATTTTAAAGCATGCCGTTATTTGGGCAAAATGCTTGTCAACTGTTGTGCGCTGCTTGGCCAGTTATAGTGCACAGTTGTTGGGACAATGATTTGATAACTTTATGCAAAGTTTTAACATTTATTTCCATCCAGAGCTGACCAATATCTTGTTAAAAGACTCCATGACTTGGTTGAGGGCAGGAGGTGGGCAATTCATGTGTGAAAATGATTCCTCATGCTTCCTGAACTGAGCCCAATGAATCTCTGCATTGTTGCCCAGGAAGAAGCCTGTACCAACTGAAGCAACCCCTGATCATAAAGCTGCCTTCAGAGGCTTATACAGAGGGCACTATGAGTCATCTTCCCATCTTACCCTGAGGTGCCCATCACTCTGAAATAGGGTCAGTCTGGACTTATCAGACCAAATGACCTTTTTCCATCAACCCCAGAGACCAATCTTTATGCCGTCTATCATACTGAAGCATTTTTTCCTGATTAGCCTCACTAAGAACTTTTCTTATAACCACACATCTGTTTAGTCCCAATAGCTGTGAGCTCATCATGATGGAAATACACCTACTTTCACCGTTAAACATGACTCCAAGTTCTACTTTTGATTTTTACCATTTCGACCTCACCAAGCGTTTAAGTGATCTCCAGTCTTTTTTCTTATCACATTTATTCTGTTGATGGTTCTCTGCTGTCCTTCTAGGTTTTAATAGCAAGTTGATCCTATTTCAGCATTTTCTTTTCTTTGCTTGATGTAGGCCAATAATTTGACTCTTTTTAAACACAGTAAGATCTTTTTCATGACCAGAGCATACATCTTTCTATATTGCAATTAAAATTTTTCTATACCCTTTTAACACGACAGCTGTTCTTTATATCCTGTAAATGTTTCATGGTGAATGGACCAATAGAAATGCTCCAAAATCACTTGAAACAAAACCCAACATCAATGTACATTAAAAGTAAAGAATATTATTGGATACTTGCTTCTTTCATTTTTTGCTACGGTATGATTGTCTAAAAAATAAAAAGCTACTCTGTGTATCAGTTTGAATTGTTACCAGTGGAAACATATTAATCACTGCAGTAATTATCCAGTGAAATACTCTCATGTATCTGCTTTTGGCAGTGTATGATATACTGGAACAGCAGTAATAAATAGTCATAGAAAGTTTTAAAAAGTGTAAATAAATAATAATAATAATAATAAATATATGAAAAAGCATTAATTATATAAAAGGTATTAATTTCAAAAACGGTATGCAGCGTATTGCAGGAAGCCTTTGAAAAAAGTCTACATTCCTCTTTTCCCCTCAGGAGCTGTTATGAAGACCCATCAGTGTGCTTGATGGCAGTGCTCAGGTCCGTGTTCACTTCTATTGGTAAATCAATCACAGGCCACAGTAAGAAGGACTGTCCTGAGAATGTTAAGAAAACATGGGTGGTTGTCTTAAGAGACCACTTCATACATGACCCTGTCTACACAGTCCCAGAGCCCAAGACTTCTGTTTATGAAATCTACATAAAAAGAAAAGAAAAAGATTTTCCCCTTCTTGCTTTTTGACAATTGGGCTATCACTGCAAAAGCTGGTTGTGGTTACTTAACAGTAACTCTTCATGCAAATCAATTGATTTATAAATATACTATATACTCACATTAATAAACTTGATTTAATTGCAAATTTCTCAGTCTTGATTAGTGTTTGGAGTAGGCTCATTGTCAGACATTTCACTCCCTCCTCAAATATTTCAGTCTGACTCTTTATTGTTTCATCATGAGCTGGTCAGGGAACGTCCCATATCACGCTAGCCTTTTGTTCAGTGTTGTCCAGATTTTCCATGTCAAGGCCTCAAGGCAACTTCAGCAGATGAATAGAACTTCAGAAATTTCGAAAGACGATAACATCCTCTGATTTGATTTATCTGAATGTCTTGAGGGAAATTACAGCGGCCTTTGAACAAGACAAGATGCTGCTTTCTAAATAAAAAAATAGCAAAGTATGTGCGATGGATATTTTCTTCAGCCTTTGTGATGGTGAGAAATACATTTCTTGGTATTATATGAAAGAAGAAAAAAACTGTTTTATAAGTTATACATGCTTTACTCCACAGCACCATCAACCAGTCAGTGGAATAGAGCTTATTCAGTTCATCGAATGGCTGGCTACAGCAGTCAAATTCTCCACATATGATCTCACTGAATATGGTATAAGTCATATAGTATATATGACTTATAGTATATATGACTTATATATATGTATATGTATAAATATGTAAAAATTTTTAGTACACTACCAGTCAGTATATATGTACTGGCACACTGGCCGTGAGAAAATTCAGTGTCTCTGATTTAATCAGCTAAAGCCACCCTCATCTCTGGCTACAAAATCCCCTTACAGGTTTTACAGCTGGTCGTCAATAAACCTGTTGGTTTTCTTACAAAGTGTGAAGATTAAGATCTTTCAAAACTCTCACACCCATTTAGGCTTTGATAAATGAGCTTGTGCTGCATGAAAATCATTTTTTGTCTAAATCCTTGTACGGCCGTACATCTCTCTCTTTTCAATGTAGCTATAACTTTTGGAAAGTCAGACTGAGATCGGACAACTGGGCGTCCCAAAGGAACTTTCTATTCCTTAAATGTTAGTCTTTCATGTTTCAGGAAACGTCTCCCAAAATATCTCTAGGAGGACAAGATATTTCTTATACTTCCAAATAAAATTTTCAATAGATGTTCACAGTATTAAAACAGAGATGGATGGGATTACATAGAGATTGAATGTGACTATCTTGGCAAAGCTGAGGATGAAGAGGAGACACAAAGGATTACTGAGGTGTGTGGCTAAGGAGAAACATCTGAACAGCAGAAGAAAGTCTCCTTTGTCTGTCAATCTGAACTCTTTGTTGTCTAGCAGACACTACCAGGATAATAATAGGATCTGGTTTTTATTTTCATTTCCTACGGGATGGTTTGGCAACAAATCAAACTTACACAATATTCCACAAAATATCTCACCCCAGATGTTGTCGATCAGCCAAAACATGTCTGCTCTCCTTGTTTAGCATTTTTTGTTTAGTGCATGAGCTATGAGGCTAAGGTTGCTAACAAACACTAGAAGTTAATAGTCACCCAAAATCTTTTCCATACGTAGATCCCCAAAGCTTCTCTCAATCTGCTTAAATCGTTAAAGTAGAGATCTTAAAATGCATGATGTGAATATATCATAAGAACATGAGGTCAATTACAGTTTAGGTTATTTTTATTGGCATCTGACAACATTTTTGTTAAACAACCTGGGGGTTGGGTGTACTCATCAGCTACACACATTTTATTCATTTTTATAGCTTCCAGTAAGTCATCAATTTGTCAACCTTAACAAAGACCTGGTTGTGGTTTGAACGGATTGAGAGAAGTTTTGGAGATGTGTTTACGGAAAAGAATGTAGGTGACTATTGAGTTTTAGTGTTTGTTAGCAATGTTGCTCATAGCTCCAGCACTAAAGACGCCTAACACAACAAACATGCCTTGGTTGATCATATACAGCTGGAGTAAGTGGAAAATTCTGTAAATTTGAACCATCATTGTGTAATCTGAGGTCTTTCCATTAGTGGCACTCCTCTCAAATATGTGCTTCGGCAGTAGAAACTGTCTATTTAGCACTTGCCTAAACTCTTTTGCCAAGTGAATATCATATCATGATGCATATTTTGTTAGGTAAGCCTGTTTAGATAATGAAAAGAGAGAAGGCGAGGGAAAGAAAGTGAGGAGGAGAGAAGGAGGGAGACAGAGAAGATGTGTTGTAATCTGAAATATGTATGCATAGCTGGTTTCTGTCTTACTATTAGAGTTTGAAGTTTCGCAGATCGTTTAAGGATGGCCTTAGCTCTGCAGCTCTGCAAGCCAGTTGAAAACAAATGCATCCATGGGCCAGCTTCACCACAGGAAAGAAGTCTTTTTTTTCTCTGGCTGTGCCATCTGCATGAGGATGAATGAACAGAGCTGGAGCCATGCCCTCAGCCCACATGGCAATGAGCTAAAACTGCAGAAATATTGGGCATGCAAAATAACGGACGGCTATTTCACAGTGGATTGGTGACAGACTGATAATAGACAGCTGCATTTACAAAGATCAACTGTCTGCACTGACACAGATCGACTGGCAAATACAAGCCATGCGCATGTTGAAAGACATCCCTTTAAGAGATCATATGATTACAGCCTGGTTTCGGAAAGACTGTCATCAGTGCAGCTTACACACAAACACACACACACATACACAAGAAACCGGCTAGGAAACACACACAAATATTGGAAGAAACCGGCTAGGAAACACAAATATTCATGTTTTTTCAGTACTGTTAGAATTTTCTCATCTTATACTCATCTAATACTAGCACTACATCTAGCACTGAAATTGAATACTTTCACTCAAGTACAATTCCAAGAGAAAAATCACACTTATTACTCAATATGTTCTCATTTAGACCTTCATTACAACAATGCTATGTATTAATTTTACTTTAAAACAACAGCTTTAAAAACTTGTTAATGCTACACTGCCTTACAATAGGGGGAATGGCATCATTGCCACCTGGGGCCAGGAACACCTGCTACACCAATATGTAACTTTAGAGGAGCGGGCGTGAAACCTGCCACAAGAACTGCGTAATGCTTTACACTACCACGTCACACACCAACAACCAGCATTTTCCTAGTACTAATAAGCAGCTTGTTCTGTATTCCCAGTACGGACGTCATAGCTGAGGCCGAAAAACAAAAGGAGAGAGTGACCAAACAAGAGACCAGACAAGAGTACATCTCAAACTGGCTTTTACTTGTGGACAAGAGCTAAATGAGCTAAGACGGTTGTAATGAATTCATTTAAGGTGTCTTAAGAGCATGTGCACTAGAATGTATATAGAGAGGGAGGATTGAGAAATAGACAGATTTGCACGCACAGTGTTTAGCTTTGGGTTGTAGCCCGTATGTTCTACCCGCTGCATTGTAATGAGTGGAGTCTGGGTGCTTCCGTGCCAATACATGGTCTCCAGTAACCACATTGGTGGTCTTTTGCATGTATGTATTATGGAGGTCAGGGCCAGTAGCTGTTCACCCTTTGCATCTGCTTCCAGGGGAGAGTTCACCCACAGTAGCCAGTCAGTACACACTCTCACGACTAACAGACGAATTGCAGAGCCGTTAGAGGGGAGAAGCAGCAGGTGACCATGGGGGGCGGTGCGGCCTCTTTTAGAGGACTATGAGTCGTTAGTGGGTTTTGATACTGTTTCCGTTGCTTTCCTTGTTCTCTGGCCAGTGGCTCAACGAACTTCAGCTCAATAGCTGACCATGTCTATATAGGTTAGCTGACAGTGTTTATAGAGCTTTTTCTTTGAAGTATATTATAAACACTACTGTGGCCGCAGAGGCGTAACTCTTGTATATAATCTCTTTTATCAAGAGAAAGGGGATATTTTTTGTGGTCTTTGTTTTCTCCTAGTTTGCTTAGTTTGGTAGTTAGGTTATTAAATGTATTTGCTTTTCTTTGCTTTGTTCTGTTTGTTATTTACACATTTTCTTCTGTACAATTACATTTATTCCCCTTTTCTAAGGAACTGAACTTGACTCTTTGAAATCTTGAAGAAATTAAACAAAGCTGTCATCGTTGGTTTGTTTGTTTATGTTGCAGCTTTACCTAGACTGGGTCATAACATGAGAAAACTGTGAAAGTCTGACAGCAGAGTGTACCCTGCTATTGTTATTTATGAAAGATTGCGATGTAGGCTGTAACCTTGTGTCATCCCTGCCTTATAGAGTTTTGTAGTCATCTAACTTCAGGCCTGAATCAGGCTAGCATGCAAAAAAACCATTCATCTCACACCATAAAGTTCGGTCAGTCTTTGTAAATCTCACAATTAAATAAGTCTTTAAAGTTTAAAACCTCCTGCAATATTATTACTTATGTGACTATGTATCTACCTAGTCCACATTGTTCTTTCTGTTCTGATGTTGTCTGTGCTCGTGTTATCCTGAATTCCGATTTCCTTTCGTGTGCACGTGTGGCATGCATGCATATGGTCACTACAGATTACACTTGCAAAATCGTGAGCGTAATCTGTAACGTCCATATGCCTACGTGACACATGTGCTTTCAAAGGGTCGTTAGATTCTGTACCTTCAGCTCGTCAACAAATGCATGAGTTGCTGTTCATTAAGAAGAACTCAAAGCACAACTGGATTACACTCTACAAAGACAAGAAAATACCAATTCTCACATAATTCTGCTTGAAAGTTAATTTTAATGAGAATCACACCGATTTTCATAATTCCTGCACAATTAAATCATTACAACATAAATGATCCACTCTAGAGAAGCCTGCCAAGTCAAACGAGTTTACAGTGATAGGAACCAGATGTCTGAAGTGATTAATATATTTAAATATTATATTACACCGAGTCACTGCATGTAAGGATTTAGTGCTTGAGACATTTTTAAGTTATTTTTCTAAATACATTTGTATCCAAGAGGTCCATTCCAACCATTGTAAGGCAAACTATTTAACCATCATTTGCATTACATATAAAACCCAGAAGACAGGTTCATTCTGAATAGCAATAAAATGTATATATTTGTAGTGACCCTTGGTTTCTATCAGCACCACTGCATGTCAGTATATTTCTCTGCAATCAACTATTTCACACCAGACCATATCTCAGCAACTGTATATATATTATTTCAAGCATGTTTGCCTCATATATACACCTTTAACTAACTAAGATTTTGGCACAATACCTCTACTTTCACTTAAAAGGGTCTTTATTCTTTTTTCATCTTGAGTGTCTTTATAGAAAGTGCATTTCTCTAACTTAACTGTCTTTAACCACATCCTCTGCTTTTCGTTTTGTGACTTTCGTTTTATACACATTCACCCATGCTGCTCATGTACGCCAGACTCATGTACACCTGGAACCAATTACAACTAGGCTCTGTGATTTTATGGGGTAACGCATATATTCTTGGAAGCATTTAGATGGCACTAAAATACTTTTCCCCCCATCAGGAGCCAATATGGCAATTTTGATACCGTTCTTGATAACAGTAATATAAACATAGAATCTTTGAACACATATTTTGGCAAATTAATGAGTTTCACACATCTTTGACCATAAATGTGAAAAGCCAGATTGCTTCTTTCATTCTATTTTTAATAAAAACAAATGACTGGCACTCAATGTTGTACCCAGCAAAGTTCAGAATTTATATTTTCCAACAAACTTAGTGAGTGAGAAGACTTGGCATTGCTTTTGTGCAGTAAAACACAAAGTAATTAACTTATCTGTTTGTTCAACATTAGTAACTATACTGATACGACGTTCAAGTGCCATGGAAGCTTAATTGTAATGACACCCAACATTCACAGACCAATCTGATATGTTTTGTTGTACCTATAGACTCTTAAGTGGTCACTATTTCAATCACCAAATAGCCCATTCTGAATATTGTCCGTTCAGTCATGCAAAATAGGCTACACCACTTCCCATCACTCCATCTTTAGTCTCTTTGCTATGTCTTTTGTGTCTGGCTCTCTCGATGCTTCCTCCATTATGAACCTTTTAGGATTCCCCAGGCAGCCTCACCGCTGTTCCCTATTGTTTTCCTGAATGAGAATACACCAGTGTGTGCGGCCTTTGTTCTAGCCCGACGTCCCCTCCACCCCTTCCCCCTCACTGCCCCCCTGCTTTTTCTAGTGGTGGGCCAGCACGCTGCCGGAGGACAAAGGGTTGCAGTTAACACTGAGGAGACGTGACAACAGCTCTCTATCAAGGTCAAGGAGCAGCTCCAGGGCTCCAGCACAATAGACCATTACAGCCATTTAATCCTTTTCATGCTTCATGATAAGCCTTACGTTTTTAATACATAGATGCTACTGTGACAATAATAAGAATTACAAGGGCTGATATGTAACTTTAAGTTACCTAAAAAGCAGAGGTCACAGTGAAAGTGTGTGATATCAGTTGTGTGGATGATCCTCCTTTAGTTGGAGTGATATGTTAAGTTTTATGCTACTCTGTTCAAAGACAAATGTTCTTAATAATTGTTTCTAAAATTGGCTGTAATATCAATGAAATCCCAATCATCTTGTTCTTGAATTATCCTACAATTCCCCAAATCCCAAAATACACTTAATAGAAAAAAGGATGAACAGTCTATCCAAAGATATATTGCTCCATCTAGTGACTACTTCTGGCTACTCTGAGTTCAGTGACCAAACGTGTAGATGAATAAATCCAGTTAGAACTGGTTAGGGCAATGTCCTTTCGCTGCCTGCCACCTAGTGGCTATTTGTGTCATTACACTCTGGCATTCTTCTAAGCGCTAATGTCGCCACCTGTCAGTGGCCTGCTATGCATCATGTCAGTATCGAGTGTTTTGTGTTGGTTTTGAAATGACTCTGTTGCCCAGAGGAATATAACCCATTACTACAGCTATGTTCAAAGCCATAAAAATTGTCTTCTAGCCTTCTAGTTGACCACAGAAGTATGTTTATAGCAGCTGCGTGGCCAGAATTTCACTTTAGGTGGGGCCTGGTCACAAACTGAGGGGAACTCTAGGAAGCAATGTTTTCAACAGCTATAAGTACCCTGCAAAGCACCAACTACCTCACTGTGAAACGTATGTTAATAAAAAAAAGCATGAAGAATCTTTTTGTCCTGTATTCTTAGAGCATGAGCTGTAATTACATGTTGTCACATTTTAATTGCATGAGAGTATGTTTTGGAGACATCTGGGGGTTAGTATTCCAAGGCATAGCACCCCTCAAATTCCCTCATTTGCCTGTAGCTACACTCAGCAAAGTTCAGCCTTCATTTCAGTATGGGTTAAATTTTTGTGTTACTATAAAGTAGCGGCAAAAACTTCACTCGATCAATGCTCCATATTTGCCTCCCTCTGTCCACTGAAGTATTTCCTGTTTCCTGTCTATGAACTGCCTTTAGCCCTCACTCCCACCTTTCACCCTAAGGACTTTAGTAAGGCCTCTCAACGAGATATCCGTCTGTTTACAAACACACAGGACACAAACGCTCTGTCCAGTACGAACTACTTAAACCCTTTGGCCTACTCTATACTTTGTGGTAGTGTTAAAATACTAGGAGTCCATAGCAGCCTATTTCTTTGTATTTTTTATATAACTTTGGCTGCGTCCGAATACTTGAATGGAACTCCCTTCCTTTCTGCTTCCCTTGACTGATCTGGTAGCCATGTGGATCCACGTGGTGACCAGCCCCATTGTCATGTTTAATGAGGCCAAGGGCTGCAGATCTGGAAAAAAATATATATATAAATAAATAAATAAAGCAAGCAGATAGGAAAGGTTTAAGTATTCGTATACAGACTGTAAGGTAGGAAAGATTATTCACTGCCTCTTACAATGTGGGATAAATCAGCTTAGGAGATCTGTCATGGTATCCATTCAACGCCAGGGTCAACGCGCTGTAGCCACCCAGTGGTCACCTTGGGTATTGCCCCAACATATTTACCAGCTAGATGACTGAATGTTTTGCATTCTTTAAAAAAATATATAAGTGCATATATGGCTGCTGAGGGTAAGTGCACCCTTGGAATGAAGTTGTAATGGTGAGGGTCAAATATTTTTCAGACTGACCCCATAATGACCTGAGGTCATGATTTTTTTTATGCATTCACATTTATTTTTTTTTAAGAAAAGAAGGAAAAGAGCATCACTCTGGAGAACCCAGCATGCTTCCTGACATACTGAAAGCCTGAGCACGAGGACTTTGGCCTGCTTGAGCCGTGCAGTTAAGCGGTCAGCAGCACATTACATGAGACAGATGGCATGATGGCTTGCAGCCTCTAAGCCCCCATGGCTGTCATGGTTTATGGTCAGCCATTTTATTGAATAGTTAACTGGGGGTAGTAGGAGTTGTATCGAGTTGGGGCTATTTGTGCTACTTTGATTGTGAATTTGCCTGTTGTTGTTGTTTTTTCTTTACTTAAACAATACTTTTGTGCATAAACAATGTCACTTGAAATGAACTCTGAGTTAGTCTAGCTTTCAATCGATGCATTTACTGTTAGAGTACTAGGGGGGGCATGGACAGCGCTTTAAGGCCCCAATGAGAACAAAGAATGGGCGGTTTACTAGTTTGAAAGCTTCGTACTGACATTTACATCAACCCATCTAATTTTACTGCGCGCGCAATTCCAGCCAATCGTCGCCGCCGACAAAGACCGATTATGTTGAGCAGCGTGATCCGTTTGAATGACACGGCGATCCGCCAATGAGGCGCTGAAAAACAAACGCGGGCCAATCGCGACGGCGCGGAGGCGGGGCTTGAGAAAGGGGGTTGGGTGCGAGGTATCATGGAGGATCAGTTAGAGAACGGTAGACGTTGAAGAAAGCCGAGCTTGTGGGTCCGCGCTCTGGAGTTTCTCACAATTTATTTTCTAAACGATCTTGTCCAGTACAGTATCTTCTGAAACAATGGAGATGAAGAAGAGGATCAGTTTAGAGCTGAGGAACAGAACTCCGGCGGAGGTAATATCTTGGGACTTTTAATTATTTATTTTTTCAAGAAATGTGAAATGATGTTCGCTCGCTCGCAACCTGTCCACCCTGCAGACTCGAACACTTACTAGACTCCGCTGAATGGCTCTGCAGTTACGACCACATGGGCACTTAAAAGGATGCGAGTGGGAAAGATTATGTAGAGCGAGAATTTAGCCCAGCTTTTAATAGACTTGTGAGCCACTTTAACGGAATAATATCACGTTTAGCGCGAACACTTCAATATGTTTGGACTGGCCAAGCTCGCCGAGCTAGTGAGGCAAACTCTTCTGTGGAGTCTTTTGTCAACTCGTTACACCACACTGTCCCCCTCGCCATTGCATTACGCTGAGTGATCGCTGGAAGAAGGTCCGAAGTGATAGATAGTGTTCGAAATGTTGCCGTTTTCTCAGAAAATGTACACAAATGGACGAACCTGCTTCTCAGACGTCGTCTTGTACTAATAAGTGCTCACTGTGTTTGATATATGGTACCATATCCGCTTAAAACGTTGGACCAACGTCGTTGTAAATACACGACTACATAATACCCTGTTTGTGTATCTACAGATTCAGAGCAATTGTTTTGAGTCTTGTTCGGCAGTTTAGCGAATAATGTGCTCGAACAGGTCTGTGAAGGGGCAGCTCCGCGGATGTGTAGACTTCACCATGGCTTCTCTAAGCAAGCTGTACAGTTTCGTCTCCCGAGGCGGACATCTTACTCTTGAACTCGTTGCAAGATTTTACTCGTCGCCCTGTATTCGTCCCTAAGCCACAGTGTGTAGACTTATCGACATTTTGAGCCTTTTCAGACCTCCCCGAACGCTTTCTCCCGTCACTATTCATCGGTAAAGCCCGCTGCAGAGCGCATTTGAGCTCCGGCTGTAGTGCTGGTGTGGCAGCGCCTCGCTGTGTGCTGGGAGGACTGAGAGGACGCTACCGCTGCAGGTCCACCATCTGACGGGCGGGGAGCCCTGACTGGAAGTCATTTTGTTTCAGCGCTTGATGAATGGCGGCGTTTCACGCCGTTGACTTACTTGTATGCTTACAAAACACTACTTGGTTCATGGAAAACCTGCGATGCACTAAAACACAAGCGCTTTTGGCGGTGTTTTCAACCGCACGCGCAGTTCAGCGGAGGGCTGCGACTATGGAGTCCTGAAAAGAACAAGGTGCCATTTTCCTTCGTGCTCACATAACGATGGCGCGGTTATGTAACACGATTGCATCGGCGATGGACTTTATATAGCCTATTCGACATGGTGGAGTATTTTAAACAAATTTTTCGACGAACGACGGTGTTTATTACTTGAAGGAATGTGGCAGATGGCGAGGGTGAGGGGGGTGGAGGGGGGGGCAACAGGGGCAACCCCCCCTTATGTAGCCTAGTAGCCCGCCCTAGACTGCAATCTCCGAGTTTGGCCACTTATGTTTTTTAATCCTTTCTCATATAAACCGCACGGGTTAGCGACGCGAAGTTTCGCGACGTCACTTCGTTGTTAAAGTTACTCGGTTGTGAGCTTGGCGCTGACGTCACCCGTAGAAGTATTTCCAGTACGCCCAGGCATAAAGTCGAGCGCCTTCTTGTGAAACATTTGCAGGGAGCCAGTTCAGGCCATCCATCCGTAGGTGGTGCTGGTGGCTCAGTGCTCCTCTCTTTGCTCGGTACAGAAATCGTTCTGAAGCGTTTAGGATGTGATTGGTGAAGACACCTCAAGAGTAATGCTGTTAATCCAGTGCAGAAGAAGGAAATGAGTGATGACTTATGTTTGAAGTTAGCCTGAAGGGTCCTGCTCGCAATCTGCTTCACTGCTGGTCTCATGAGTAGCCTGTATTTGCAAGGGCTTGATAAAGTAATCAAGTGTTAGGGATCAGCAGGTGCCCATACATAATCATTAATAACTACAGAGTTTGGAGCTGAATGTACAGCCTTAAAGGAAAACCCACGAATTGTTCCTAATGTCTAAATAATTTACTTATTGACTTTTTAAACTCCACAAATATCAATATTTTATTTACTGTACTAAAATGAAATGATCTATAAAACATTGTTAATGGAAAACATCTAAAAAAAAAAAGTTTCTTTAGGCACTGTTTTGCCTTACACCCTACACATACCCCTTCACAATAAAATGATTAACACACACAATTTTTTAAAATACATTTCCTAAATCATGTCAGCATATGTTTATTTAATTATTTAATGTTCTAATAACTTTGTGAGGGAACTTTCAGAGGCTGTGATATAAGTGAAATGCAGATGTTTAATGTAGGTGCCCAGAAACACCTGAATGTTCTGTACTTCTTGAATGCAAAGTTACCCAAACATACACAGTAATTACCCCCAAACATAAAAACAGAGCTTTGTGTAAAGACAGGCGCATCACGAATCATGTTTACACTCACAAAGGTGTTTTGACTTGTCTGTTAACGTTCCTGCCACTAGATCGATGCACCCATCAGCTTAGTGGTCCTCTCTGTTTAATATGTGTCAGACGCTTATTAAGCTTCACTTAACCTGCAGGTTGCAGAGCTGGTGGTGGACAATTGTCGCTCCAGCGATGGAGAGATTGAGGGCCTCACGGACGAATTCAAGGAGCTGGAGTTCCTTAGCATGGTCAACGTTGGTCTCACTTCCCTGGCCATGCTGCCATCACTGCCCAAACTAAGAAAGGTGGGTCAGTGTGCACAGTTATCTCCCAGATTGACTGTCTGCCAGTCATTGAGCTTAGTTTGTAGAATCAAGATGATGATTCAGCAAAGATGAATTTGGCATTTAATTTGTGTTTGTATTTTATGAAGCCAGAAAATTTATAATTATGTATGATATGCAGCAGTTATATGACCACAAACATCTGTTAAAGGTTTGCTCCATAGGCTTATTTATTTCTGTTTGTGACCTGTGTTACCTTTTGTTTTAACAGTTGGAGCTGAGTGACAATAACATTTCAGGCTCTTTGGAGATCCTGTCGGAAAAATGCCCCAATCTTACGTACCTAAACCTGAGTGGCAACAAGATTAAAGAGCTCAGCACAGTGGAAGCTCTGGTAAGGAGAGCCTGGGTCTTACCTATAAAGCATCGCCATATTTGTTAACCTGTGGACGTGCAGTTGTTTACTTATAGATGTGTGTTAAAAGAATGTAATAAATGTGTTGCAACATGAAATGTTATTACAGGGAGTGTACAACACTTATATTAAAACAGTCTAATTCTGTGGGCCCTGCTATAAACAGGTACCTATTTAATTCAGCCAAGTCATTAAGACCATGAGTTGACATTGCTTATCCCTTTCACTCTAACCCTTAGCAAAATCTGAAGAATCTGAAAAGCCTGGACCTCTTTAACTGTGAGATCACCACACTAGAGGAGTACAGGGAGAGCATTTTTGAGTTGTTGCCTCAGATCACATACTTGGATGGCTTTGATGCAGAGGACAATGAGGCTCCTGACTCAGAGGCAGATGATGATGGTGAGTGGATAGCTGCTTAAGATCCTTTAAATTCACAGTTTATAAAATTCCAGGCTGAAATCCAGTAATACACCATGGCTTTAACTACAACTTACATGAGTTCAGTGCTGTAACAGTGTTTTGTGTAACTGTTCAGATGATGACGAGGATGGGGAGGAGGGAGCAGGCCCTGTTGGTGAATATGATGATGACGATGATGACGAGGAAGGATCAGAGGGCGGAGAGGTTGGTCTGTCCTACCTAATGAAAGATGAAATTCAGGTAATGCAGCGCTTGCATGTTCTCTGCATTCTTAGCTACCATTTAAAGCCCTGTGCTATTCTATGACATTAATAACATGCTCTCATTTCCCTACAACAGGACGAGGAGGATGATGATGATTATGTAGAAGAAGAGGAAGAGGAGGAAGGTGAGGGTAAGTATGACAAACCTTGTGGCTCTTAAGGATCCAGTGTGGTCCTGACGTTTTCTGCTTTGGCTGGCCTTGTTTTGACGTGCACCTTAACAACCTTTATATGGTGCAATTTGCAGAAGAAGAGGCAGAAGTTCGGGGGGAGAAGCGGAAGAGGGATGCAGAAGATGAAGGCGAAGACGACGATGAAGATGACGACTAACCGTGTGTGTGTTTGACGCCTTGGAAACCTGATCCAAGTTGAACAACCTTGAAAAAAAGCGTGATCTTGCAGATTGTTTTTCTCTTTGTATACCATAGCTATATCACTGTAGAGGCTAAGTGTTTTCTTTTGATAAATACATTATATTATACTATATAAAAGGGGTTTATTGACAATTCATTTATAGCCATTCCAAGTTTATGTCCCAACACGAGAATCTTGTCAGTGTGGGTGAGTGACGGGAGTTGGGGGGAGGTCTGTGGGGTGAGGTTTGGGCCGTCGCGTTTCCAAGCCTACTGACCAACAGTCCGTTTCTGAATACGGCACTGGGACTTGAATACTGGGAGGCAAATTGGCACAGCAACTTTTGTCCGTACACAATAAACTCAGCCACTTAGCTTGTGCTCAACCTGCCAGTGACTTTCCCCAAGACCTCTTTGAGGAGGCAAAGAGTCGGCCTGCTCCTCATCTACCTCTCCAGGCTGCCTCAGTCTCAGCCCACCACGGAGCATCGAGCCAATCATCTCCAGCTAGCAGCCCCCTGTGTTCCCGGGTCGACCAGTCCTCGCCAAGGATTTCGTCCACGGCGCTCTCCGTAAGGGATGTCTCCTCTTGGTTAAGTAAAGGTATCGTAGACCAGGCTTGCTCAAATTGACAGCCCAGACGGTATGTGATCTCATGAATTTTAAAGTGTGATGTATGTAACTGCGATGTAAATGAATTGAAAATGAGGAAGGGGATCGGGGGTGGGGTTGACGAGTTATCCAATTTTAATCTCAGTCGTTTTTTTAGGACGGAAAGGCCACAGGGATAATGAAATCTTAACGATAAATAGTTTAATCAGCAGTTTACCCTTCCTCAACAATCCTGGAGAATTCAATTATGTTTGACACTAAAATCATGCTATGTCAAGAGCGAAGCTAAAGTCAGAATTTGTTCCTACAAGAGAGCTGGAAATTTCTCGTAACGTTCAGGTTTAATGGCTTTGTTGGATTAAATCGTACCCTTAAGTACCTTTATTCCTATGTCTTGCTGTGGAAACAGGTTAGTTTCTACCTTTTGTGGGGGTATTTTACAGAGTAATACCTTTAATCTAATGTTCGTATGGCAATATGTACAGTATATAGTATCTGTTCCAACAGGTCGGTGTTAGTGTGTTTTAGTTTTTTTTGTTTGTTTTTTTGTTTGTTTTTATTTTTTAATCAAAACTATTTGGTTAATTGTTTTATTACAAAGCACAGGTCAGAGGACTAAAGTCCCTAGACGCAGGTCGCCTGTTTTATTTTTCAGTACTTGGCTGTTGTGCGAGTGTTGTGTTTGGGGTTTTATGTGATGTAAACCTCTATGGAGGGCTTTAGTTTTGTTGTTGGGTTTTGATGTTTGATTTCTTTTATTTCTTGTTCCTGTCTCTTTTTCCCCTTTCTTTTTTGGAAAAATAAACATGAAAGATGACATGCTTTGAGATAAGTGATTGGATTAGGGTGTAAATTCTTCAGTCCAGTAATGAACTGCACAGATGTTGATGAATGAGGGTTCCTTTGAGGATTAAAAGAATGGATCTTCACAGGAGGTGATGAGGGTGCTCATCTGTCTACTGGGGGTAAGATTTAATTTGATGATAAAAATGAATGGCCGTTAGCAACGACTGCCATTACTGTGTAATAACAGTGCCAATGTCTGGCTCGCAAATTGACAAGTCATTTGCTTTAAAATAGAGATTCAGAGGCTGTCCATAGCAACCATGAAGTTAGAGTTTAAGTTGACCAACAGGCCTAAACATTTTGCAACCGTGCACACAGACTGGAGTTTTAAATAAAGGATACATACTTAACCATTAATTAAATTATATAGGATATATTTTGACCACACATTTGGGATCACATACAAATGAACTGAAAGCGGTTAGCAATGGAACTGGGTGGCATCACTGTAGGACTAATAATAATAATAATAATAATAATAATAATAATAGCCCAAACTGCTACCTTCTTAGGAAAATGTGTTTATTTTTTGTGCATGCACCACTTTTAGTCCATGTACTTAACAAACTAACAGCTACTTACTGATCAACTCACTTCACTTAAAAAGTCAAAAGCAGAAATGACTAAAAAGCAGTTCCCCAGAGCTTCTATTGCACGTGCATGTAACTTAACCCTTGATGTCTTAATTGGCCCTGTGGTGTGTTGGTTACAGCACCTCTGAAAACATGCTGCTGTGTTTAATACTATACAGAGCTGCCATCTGCAAAGGCTTTTACACAGCATTTTAATTATTCACTAGCTACACAAGCTTTCAGCAGCAGTGGTATACTGAAAAGGGGCGTGGCCTGTGTCAAGCATGTAGGAGCAAAAGACAAGGTTACCAGAAGAGACTTTAATAATTCATGAGTGAAGCGCTGTGCTCTGGGCCAATAGGGAGAGGCATGGAGCATGCAAAGGGTGGAGTCATGGTGCCTCTCATCAGTAATTTATTGAATTGATGAGTGAGAGTCTTGTGCTGAAACAAACAGCAGAAGGGTAGGATCGCTGGAACACAAATAATTTAGCCTTTTCAAACAAAACGCCTAATTACACCTTCTGAAAACTCATACCTCGTAGGAAAATAATGAACATGAGAACTGGATTGAACTGCATTGTCCTCTATTAAAGCTTATCCCAAAGGCTTAAATGTTAAGTAATCAATAGTTAAGAATTTACTATAGGAGTCTGAGGCAAAGTAGTAGAAGCACTTGAATGATCAGCCCATTCAGGTGACATTGTGTAGGTCTGCTGAGAGGACCATATCATGGAAAACTAAATTTCTCTTAACAGCAGTTTAGCCTTGCTGATTCCTAGTTAAGCTATAAGAGGTGTTTCAGTCTGTTGTGCTCTTTAAATAAGGCACAATACAGGGCAGCCAATCAGAACAAACATCATTTACATATATCAGTCTTAAAGGCATGATGTTTTTGTCAATGATATGAAAAACTTGATGGTTTATTCTTAGCTCTGCAGGAAGGTTGGAAAATGGTCATGTAAAAAAATAAATGAATAAATGATGGGCTCTGTAATGTTTCAGGTTTTCACACTACCCCCACTGCATTCAAACATTTGCTATCAGACTTTGCATATCAATGGCCTAATCCACCAGGTGTGAATTCCTGCAGTTGTGATGTCTGTTGGTATTGTTTTTACCTTTTGGGCGCTTCTAATATCTGGTCACATTTGGTTGGTCAGCGGGAGACGAACTCTGTTTAAGCATAACAATGGTCAAGATAAGACAGAAGAAATGTTGACCCCTACCTACAGAGAGAGAGAATAGTCCCTATTGAGAGATCTCTATCTTTCTAAGTGTCCACTTATAGCAGGGGTGGAAACAACTCCAGAGAAACTTCAAATGTTCAAAGTTAAAAGTGTAGGTATGAATCCAATAACAATTACAATATTAACACACTCAGGTATATAAAACAGATGGAATCTTTCATTTTTTGATAAGGTAAGATGAGGGGACAAAAGAGTAGAACTGCAGTCAAGCCCACTTTTGTGGAGTCCAAGAGATAGTAGTTGAGATCAACTCAAGACCAATATATCCAGTATTATAGTAGTGTCTTTAGTGTACAGGATTACATTTGGATACTTTTTGTTTGTTTTCTTTTGTTGGGATTACCGCTATTAAAAGAGGTGCTTTATTAATAGACTGTTGTTAGCCACAGCTGTGCCATACAGAAGCAAAGTTTTCTCTAACAGTTTGCTCAAAGTCTACGTCTTATTCTTTCAGCTCTTGGATTGTCCTCCACATAGTTCTCCCTGCTCTACGCACAGGCCCTCTAAATGTAGATGCCACATTAGCTGCATTATGCATTATATATATATATTATAATTTTTTTGGTAAATATTTAATATTTAATTATATCTTTTTATGGGATAACACTGATGATATGACACTTTGTACAACTTGTATAACAGTGTAAAGTTGACACACAGCGATTAATGTCTAAACAGCTGGCAAAAAAGTGAATACACCCCTAAATGAAAATGGTCAAATTGTGCCCAATTAGCCATTTTCCTCCCCAGTGTCATGTGACTCCATGTGAAGGTGTGTTAAATTGTTAAATGTGGTGTTATCACTCTCACACTCTTTTATAATGGTCACTTGAAGTATATATATATATATATATATGGGCTGGACTAGCTAGTAAAAGATGTTTTGCACTTTGATGAGTTGTGTGCACTTTGAGGTTGAACAAATCATCACATAATCTAAACCAGTCTCTTTCACAGGTAAGTTCTGTTCTTGTTAGGGTTTAGGAAAGGACTCTGACTTCCATTCCACAAGACACAATTTTGATTCACTTGTGTGCCTTCAGGTAATTTTTCCATCACCCAGCAGCCCTTCAGCTTGAGGCTATAGACTGCGCATAGATTCTCCTGTGAAATATTCTTGTGAATCCATTGTTCCATCAATGATTGCGAGACATCCAAGCTCTGAAGCAACAAAGCAGCTCCAAACCCAAACCATGATGCTCCCTCCACCATGTTTCAGAGTTAGGATGAGGTTTTGGTGTTGATGTGTAGCATCCGTTTCCATCCAAGCATAGAGTTTTGCATTTGTGCTATGAAGTTCCACTTTTGTCTCCCAGAAGCACTGTGGAACATACAGGTGGTCTTGGTCTAACTTGAGGCATGCAGCATGGCAATCTTGGTGTCCTTTCTGGTGTTTTTGTAACAGTGGACACACCAAGAAATGTTTTCGCAGTTTGTATGCTCTCTGCACATCCTTTGCTGTTAACTTTGGGTTCTTTCTCACCTATTTCAGGATTACTGGTTGTGCTCTTGGTGTGATCTTAACAGAACACCCACTGCTAGTGAGAGTAGTAACAGTCCTGAATTTTCTCCATTTGTAGAACAGTTGTCTGACCATGGATTGATGTACACCAAGGTTTTTTACCAATGCTTCTGTAGCCTTTTTAAGCTTTGAGCTCTATAACAAGTCTTCCAAAAGTTGTTTGCATCAAGGCAAAGTTCACACTAACCTTTCTTGAGAAGAACGGATTTATCAGTAACCAGGCTTTGTGTGATGTCTTTTTTTAATGGGCAAAGCACCTGTGAAACCCACACTTCCAACCTCATCTTCTTACTTTAAACACCTTTTCGCCAGTTAGCTCCTGGAGAGATAATTAGCACAGAGGTTCACTGATGTTATGCAATGAGCTTAATAAAAGACATGAAAAGTACAACTGTTTGTGTGTTATAAGTTTAGTTCATAATTGTGAATTAGATCTGACCACATCTTACTAGTAATTAATTCAGAAATATAGATGATTTAAAATTTCAATATATGATAATTGCTTAAAACTACTATAATCATCAATAAATCATTTTCTGTTGAATATTTTCCTGTTTATTAAATGAAATTAATGGTTCTGTCTTTTGATGCAATGACATGAGTTACTGATGTTTAGGAAACGTGTTTCCTATAACTTGACAGTTATAATTTGCAGCATTTTTTCATCTACATGTTTTTTCCCCTCTGTCTTCACTGTACACTGTATTTACTATTTTTATAATTCTGTCTTTTATCCATCTGGAGTATGTTACTATATGTTTGTATATAATAAACCTATTGAAAAGTAATATGTAAGTAGCTGCTATGATTATAGTCTACTTAATTTTTTGTAGTCCTAGAAGTACACAGAGCGCATCTCATCATCTCCACTTCTGTAATCATGTTTATCCTTTGGATTCCAGATAAATCTGAGCTCAGGGAGCATCAAGAAAGTAAAAACAAATCTAACTACACGATAATAGTAGGCTAAAAGAATAAACACTGGTACAAGCAGCTATTTGAACAGCTATTAGGGCTAACAACTTTTAGTCCTTTGTTTGTTTGTTTGTTTTTTTTTCTTTCAACCTTTTAAACCTGTTTCTGTTTCATTCTTCACTGATCCAGTGCAACGGCTGGTTTAAAAGTGTATAATTCTTTCAGTGTTATCACTCATGAAACCTGTAGAGACGTTTGTAACTGTTGCGGATATGTTTCAAAAAAGCTGTTGGATGCATTGCATTATGCAACTCAAGTGCAAATCCTATGCAGCTGATGACTGTCTGAAGTATGTCACATCACAGAATATCTGCCCGAGTGAAGCTCTTCCACACCTTTAATGCAGACATTACCATTTCCAGTGTTTCATGTTTCACAGGTCAGGAGCTACGCTTTGAACCATGAGCAGTTTTCCCCTCACCTTCTTTTCTCCATCACTCTGGAGCAGATTAATCTTAGATTCATCTTTATCTGTTCATGTAGAGGGTTCTATCTATTTACAGTCCTTTAATTACAGAAAGCAGTCTTTGGTCATCCACTGCCATAGTCATCTGTGGTCTGCTAAATGATTTGCAAATACTAACTCAAATATTGCTCTTTAATTGCTTAGGAGACTTAATGGTGATTCTCCTAAAACTCACTAATATTAGCCAGCAAGGAGGCATAAGAAATGAGAGTTCAGTTTCAGAGATACACACCCCACTGCAGAGATACAGGAGACATATCTGTGCAGCAGGAGAGACTTGAGCAAATATTAATTTCCCTTACATTTATATCTGAGCTTAAAATTGTCTAGGAGGAAATATAGAGATCGCTTCTTCATGTTTCTTTCATATGAGAAGCTTTTTTTTTTATTCTAAACAGACTAATAAAGTGTAATCAGCTGTGCAAGATCAACTAAGCATCTTCTTGTATAATTAATTATGGGCCTAAATTCAAAGGGCCAGAAAGAGCTTTGATTCTTATATTGTCCATCTACTATAGATGTAAATGTATTCAAATGAATCAACACAATCTGCACTTGATCAGTGTGGTCACTGTTTAATTTCTAATATAATATGCTTGAACACAAAGCAAAAACAAATAAACTACAAGAATATACTGATCTAAAAGCTAATGGTAAAAGTGCCATTAAATTGTAAGTTTTGCCCAGAAACGCCTATTTACAGCCTATGATTGTAACCTAAAATAAAACAAGTTGTTTTCTTTATCAGTGTGCTTATGAATAGTTTGATGAGCTGTGCTCTGGTTGGTTGGTTTACAGTGAGACACTGAGAATAAACATGTCACAATTAAATGAACCTGTGTTTAAGTTAGAAAATCTTAGTTAGCTATGTTAGTTACTTGGAGCTTGTAAGTAGCTATACCTCCTCTCGAAATCAACACAAAGTAAATTAAAGTTGTTACTCATTGTGAAACTTTCTGTTTGATGATCTGCTTCAGCCAGCAAACTGTGATACAATCACACAACATGACTGCTACTTACAGGTTACTGTTGGAGTTGTGATGTTCATAAAGGTGGAACTCTCTTCAGTCACTTCACTGTTAAATGCTGAGCGTGGGAAATGGTCTGGAGTGAAATGTGCAAAGAGAACTAACAACGTTGAATAAAAGTTACAAGTTTAAAAGTTAAAGTTCCTGTTCACCAGCTTGTTTTACAATTTTTCTGTAGCATTTTAAGGGGAACGGAACATATGATTAAGAAGCTGGCGAATTAAAAGCCAAGTTTAGCCTTCTTCAATCATGCCCGTTGACAGTTTGGTTTCTTGGAAAGGGCATGAAAAGTGCACACAGCCTAGAACAATACATTTCTCCACATAGTCCACCATTTTCTTTGCTGTTGGTCTCTTGTCTAATGTGAATTTCGGGGGAATAAATAGTCAGGAAATAGTGTTTTGGAATCTGCCCGCTTTACTGTCCCCTTTTACACATGCGGGATCTGTTTCTGAAGAAAGAATAACAGTGCTTGAATTCTATGTACTAAACTCTCCATATTTAACTGTGTAACTTAATAGGTTAAAACTTAAATTAATTTTTATTTTGGAAAATTCTCTTTTTCAGTGTAACACAACTCTTTAGCATGTAAGGCTGATTCAAAATTTTCATGTGAGCCAGCAGTAATCTACAATGAGTTCTGTTTTCTCTCATTTTAGTTAGCAGTCAATAAATCAAATGCTGTGACATTAAAAAAGAAAAAAATGTTATCTGTAGAGGCCACAGGACTGTAAAAACCTTGTCCAGTCGTCTTATTCGGACAGAATGAATGTCTACCTATCTATCGCACACCTTGCCCACATGTGCACACTCTGCATTTGTACTCATTTGTGCTTGTGTGGAGTCCATCACAGCTAAAAAGAGAGCGAGCTAGGTTCCAGGAATGGCAGAGAAAGTTTCACAGGTACTAACCACAGCTGGCACATATCAAAGAGGTTTGATATGGAGGTCAAACCAAAGCAAATACAGTGGCTTTCCATTGGTGGTGAAACCTTAGTGGAGTTTTTTTGTTATTTTCTTGAATTATGTAGCCAGTGTAGCTAATGGCATATGTAGCTACATTCTATTAGCCCAACTTTAATATTAGCTAAACTGTAGTCTTAAGCCAGCTAGCATGTGTTCTACAATGTCTGCATTGTGCAATTTTGAGTGTTGTTTGATGGTATGTATCTCGTGTTAGTCTGCATTGGCTTTGAATGTGACATTTTACAGAGGTGAAGTAACTAGCTAGCTCTCAACACTCTCTGTTGAGACTAGGCAGATCATGTTTTGGGCAAGTGACTTCATACAAAAACAGTAATGAACTAATTGCTAAATATATTGCCTTATCTGTTCACAGGAGTCACCTATTTCTTAGGACTCTAATTTTTTAGAAATTCAAAGCTTTAAGCATCTTTGCCATTCTGTGCAAGAAATGCTTGGGAGCCTGGTATTTACCACCTAATAGCTTTCCTGGACACCATGTTAAACCCAAACACCAACACCATCAAAGTGAGAATAACAAAAACATGTATATATTTCACATTGTAGCACAAGAACACGCTATGAAACATAACATGAAATAGAAATAATGAAAAAGAAGAAAAATAAAGAGTTAAATAACAGAAACCAACAAAACTGCCATTAATGCTGAGGTGGGTTTTCTGGGCCAAAGTTTTTCAGATAAATAAACAAAAATAAACACATTAGTGCAGTTGTTGTGTTGTACAATAATGATAATTAATCTGTAGTAATTGTCCAGATTTGGTCATCAGATATTTGCATTGTGTTATTGCCAGAGAACTACACTATGTACATATCAGTCACCCTAAATGAAACAGTTTGTTGGAGTGATGAAGAAATGTTAGATGTTAATTCAGTTGCTATTGTTGTCATAGTATCTTCTAGGATATCATTGAGTTGCATTCCTTAAATACATCTGTGTTTGAGCCTACAGCCAATCAGAATGATGGGAACACAAACTCCTGTGTGATGGCAGCAGCCCCTGTGGTGTCACTTTACAGCTTGTTGACAGCTGGCTCCGTTCCAACAGCTCTGTAGGTTCCTCATCAACACCCTCAAGTGACAGGCTGGCACGAGCTCCTCCGATCTCAACACTGCAGGCCCGATTTCCACCACAGCACTTACCATTCAATCAAAACGAGCAAGGGAAACAGACAGAGCACCAGAGTGAGTGATTGCCAGTGATATGTCAGTGGGTAAAAAAGATACTCTGTCTATACTCTTGGGTGTTGCACCTGGTAGTAAATCAAAATGGTAGTAAAATATCAGTTTAGTATTATATGACACCCCCAGCTATTATTGTGCATGATAACTGTACTTGTACTTGGATTATACTACTAACAATAATCATTTTCCAGTCACGCAGTACTTAAAGAGACAGGGTGGACCAGGACCAGCTGCTTAGCATGCAGTAAAGATATCTACAATGCAACACATATATGTCTTTGACACAGTGTGAACATGGTCATTTCTTCATATTCTCCTGGTAGTTTTAGTTAATTTGGGAATGTTTGAAAGTAAAATTTTAACCATTGCACCTTTAAGCTAACATCAAATAAATGCACAATATGTTTTAGTAAGTATTCAAATGTAAATGGACTCATTCAGAGTGGTTTGGTGTGAATTGCTCTGTTTTGGAGAAACTTTCACAGTGATGGTGATAGGAACCAGACATGTGAAGAATTTAATGAATACACTACCTGGTGTCTGAGATGCTGTTACATGGTTTTGTAAAGGTTCTGCTCTTAAATGTATTTCAAATGCGTTCTTAGCAGACGTACACAAAGGACGATGTAGGCCACAATACTCCCCAAAGAAAACTTATTTTCAAATAAATAAAAAAATAATAATAAAAAAAAAAAAAAATATATATATATATATATATATATATATATATATATATATATGATTATACACTATTTTTCTGTCATCACATAGGACATATGGGTTTACTGGTGATTTTGAGTAGCAAATAAAATCCTGGTTCCCAGAGTTGCTAGATAAATTAATAATTTCATATCAAACCTCCCTGAATGACTTTGTTAACATCTCAACTATTAAATTATGTAGAAACGTAGACACAATAGTGGTTTAAGCGTCATTGTAAAAACTCCTAATTGTAAGACTTTCTGGGTGCCACTTGGAGGAGCTCTACCATCAGTCATCACTGGCTGGGCAGGCGCCGACTGTATCTTTGCCTCTATGTTGAAACACAGCCGGGATTCAACTCACTTGTGATAGATGATGTTCAAGTGAGTAGTTGGAACATCTGGGAACATCTGTTGTGTTTTGTACGCTGTTGTACAAGGATGCAGACTTACCTGCTGTCCATGTTCAGGCGCAGAGCAGTTTACAAATTAATTTATATTAACAAAGGAATAAGAGGGAAGATGATCACAGTGTATGTTCAAATTGTAAATGCAGTATGTTTACATAGTAGATCTGGAAAGTAGGTCAAAGCTTCCTCAGTCAATGTATGTTAAGAAATTAATTCCAGGGCCTAACATGCATTCCAGTTTTATGGTGGATATTTGCATTCTGTTTTGCACAGTGTGCTATTACTAAGACTTTTATTCACTCAGGTGATGTCTGTGCCTACCTATGCAAACAGTCTGGCTTTGTGGTGAGGGGAAGCACATTATGCAGGTAATGAAATGTGACCAGGTGCACATCAGCATTCCGGCTCTGATAGGTTGCAGGAAACGTTTCTTGCACTGGCCAGTTTGAAATAGCTTCTCTGTAAGGATGAATGTCTGTACTCACATATACACACACACACATATGTCACACAGCCTAAAGCTCATCCGTGCACGCGCAGCTCCGACCCCCACCGTTCAGCTGAAGGGTAGAAGCCATCCAATCAGAGGGGCAGAGCTTGCGGAAGCCTTATATGGAGGCTATGCAGTGAGGGGCAGGATTGTTCAGCAGCTGATGAGCACCGTTTGGCTTCTTGTCGTGTGACACTACTTTGTCTCCACTTCTCCCAGGGGGAAACTCCCGTTTTACACGCGCTCATATGCCCCTTTCATCCGCATCAAATATAGAAACACAAGCACAAACCACAAACTCTCTAACTGGGACATAACATGAGGCGGCTGAGGAAATGCACAATAACAACAAGAGCACTTAAGTAAACACAGAGCTGCAGATAGGGTTATATTGACACCCACAATTAAAGTTTCATCTTATTCACTTTAAGTGACCATGAATCGTATCGTACACAATAATATCGCCAACATTTTTGAATACCGTGAACGATATTATACCCTGAAATAGCGTGCCATATCACCCATCCCTAATATCACATCAGTGTACAACTTTTTTACGGTTTTTAGCAAACAGTAAAAAAAAAATCCTATTATATAACTACTAGAGACAGATTTTATCTATCCAGTATCATTCATTTTACTTCAGTCCTGGATATATAGAGATATTTGGAGTGCATTATTTAGTATGGTGACATTCTGGATCATTGACCTGTTACAATCTGATAAATTTTTGTATTTTTTAATATCTCAGTTAGGGGTGTGGCCATATTATATCATATGCAATAATAAAATAGAATTTTCATTTTGTTGCAGTAGTGTATTCCTGAAAAAACATTTTAATTCAATGTTTTGTCATTTCACCAAGAGTATCGTTATCGCTAAAATACCATTAAATATCGTGATATTATTGTAGGGCCATATCGCCCAGCCCTAATGCTTAGACTGTTTCAATGTTTCACATACAGCACACGTTTGCATATAGACACCTATTCAGCTTACAGTATTGGACCCATTAATTTGAAGTTGTAATAAGTATTTTGATAAGTGAGGCACAAAAAATAGTACAAAAATTCTAAATCATAGAGGTATGCACACTAGCGGCAAGACAATGCAGAACTATAAAGAACTGCAAGCACTGTTCAATTTCTAAGCACTTTACCGAGCACCACACAGGATGTTGTCATTAAATTAAAGTTGTATGGAGACGACAGAAAGCCACAGTAGATCAAATGTGGTTTGAAATTTATACAAAGAAAGGCAGCCAACGCTAATAAAAAGTAACCTTAGCTGATGTTACTTGTGTAGTCCTTTACCAGCTCATATCTTTCAGCTCGAAAACAGTTTCTGAAGAGATATTAAACTGATTTCTAAAGAGTTTCTGAAGAGATATTAAACTGATTTCCGAAGAGATTCTGAAGAGATATTAAACTGATGCCAAGAGAACCTGAAACTGGTGTTTTAGTCTTCCTGCTGGCGTTTTACAGAGCTATTCTGCTATGTGACGCTGCACAATGCAGCACTGCGCTTCTGGTGTGCAGCAGCCTAACATGCTGGTAGGCTAAATGCTATATTAGAGTTTAGTAGGCAATTAGTTTAGCTGTTTCTCGCTTGCCCAGAAACAAAAATGGTAAAAGTAATTATACATCTGTTTTTAATATTGAATAAAGTATTTTGTTTGGTTTATACAACATTTTAAAATGTCATTACGCAATTATATACTATATACTAATACTAACTAGCATTGGCATAGGAACCAGGGGGATGGGGGGTATGTATCCCACCCAATATCAGGAACAGATAGATTTGTCCCACCCAAAAATTAAAGCACAGAAAAGCAGAAACTGTTTAAAAACACTTTGGCAACATTCGCAATTCACACACTGTGTTTGTTGTTGGCAACTGGCTCTGGTTGTTAGTTGATCTTTCACGTTGTTAAGGCTTGTGTTGAGATGCCTGTTCAGAAATATCCTGCAGTCAGCAGCTTCACTGAGCCGAGCTCTCGCCTCGCTGGAGTGTCGGATAGCTTGTGCCAGCTTTAAACGTGAGGTCAGTGATGAGAGCAATGAATAGCAACGGTGACCATATATACTGCAATAAAACAGCTTTAGTATAATGTGTTGTTATGGTAACAGACTAGGAGAGTTTGGGTTAGCTAACATTTATACTAGAAACGTATAAATGTTAGCACTCTGAAACGTAAAGTTACATTACTCTCTGGCCACGTCCCAAACTGCAAACTGCTACTACACCAAATTAATTAATTAATTAATTAATAAAAGGACACTATCATTAGAAGTGTTTTCAGTAGTGCAGTATGTAATGTTTCAGAGGGTGCTGTTTGGGACACAGCCTAACATTAATGTTAGTCTTGTCTAGTCAGGAAACCTTAACACACATTGTTTTGTCATTTCATGTCAGCATTATGCCACCAAAGAAAATAATATATTTTTTAGTTATATGTGTATATAATCCAGACATTGCATGTACAATTCAAAAGTTTTCTGACAACAGTACCATGTAATGTGAAGTATCTTGTTTAGTTTATAAAGTAAGCTTTAAGTACAGATAATGTTGTATTTTGTTTATTCATTTATTTGCAATTTACCGTAATTCCATAATTCCGTAAAAGTTGTTCTACTCCATATACATATAGGGATTTACCACCTTACCTACAGTACTAAAAATTAAACCCACTCCTTCGCCATTGCTAACTAGTAATATCAATGTACCCTGGCATCTGACTTGGCTAGCACAGTCAGGAAAACAAACCAGTGTTTTTAAATTTGTTGTCAGTACAACCAACCACACAGCAAGTCTCTTCAGCACAGTCTTATTCATTTATACCAGTTTAAAGAGCAAATTTCACCTGATGCACGTTGTCACTCTTTACAAGACGTAGTGATGAGAACCTACTCTGGATGATGTATTGTTGTTCTGATCTACATCAAAAACAAAACTGCCCGAGTAATTTGCGAATACAGTTTAAACGAATGCTCAGTCTGACACAGAAAAGTCAATAAGGAAAATACAGGCTAACCTATTTCTTTGAGGAATATATTCTTGTTACATCAATCACACACACACACACACACACACACACACACACACACACACACACACACACACACACACACACACACACACGGATAAGATGCGATTATGCTGAGGTCATTGTACAGCTGTTCCTGGCAGAGTTCATTAACAAGCTTTTGTTATTATACTACTGTCCACAAGAATACACCATGGTGCTTAACCTACATATTTGATCTTCTAACTCTAAAAGACAGCTATTTTGCTGAGCTGGCAATGTATCCACATTAATATCAATCCTTCAAACAGTCACTGGATGTGGAATCAAACAGGCACAGATAGGTAAAGCTGGACAGATGTTTTACTGGGTGTTCCCCACAGACTAAACCCCATATGGCCTCGGCCGCTTGCGCTCGGCTTCTCTTCATGTCTCCTTTTCTCTTCAACTCACACGTCCTTTATCTGCACATGCCCTTTAATTTCAGCAGGGGATTAAAGTCCTGCATTGCATGATTACATTAAACACTGTTTATTATGTTGGTTCATCAACAGCCCAATTCAAGCCTGATCGCCAAATTAAAAGACTAGAGCCATTAAACAACCACACAGCATCTCCTCTAGTGCAATATGAACACAGAGTCTAGACTCGCTATACAAATTTGTAATTATCTGTGCAATAGGACTGATGAATTAAACATGAAAGAACATTTCATCAACTGATTTGAGTGCACAGTCTAAGCTGTCTTAACAAAACTATGAAAAAAGGCTCATATACTCTTGATAAAGAGTGATAAAGAGTTCTTAAAAGCAATGTCAAAGAAGAAGAGCTTGATTGATATTTCTTTATAAAGGTTCTG